>APFE031564371.1:139640-168199 GCA_000404065.3 Pinus taeda
AATTTTTGAATGTATTTCACAACTCTAAGGGAACCCCATAGTTATTATTGAACCAAAGTTTCTAAAATAATGGCTTGATCAAAAGGCTTGTAGTAATGCCATGACAAAATTAATTGACAATGTGGGAGTAAAAACCATGGTCAGCCATAGAACAATGTCACTTTGTGACAAAGATTGTCTCACTATAAAAATCAACCATGCTCAACGAGTTCGAACATCACTTTATGACGAAGATTGCCTCCATATGAAAATCAACCATGGTAGAATGTCACATTGTGACAAAGATTGTGTCAATATGAAAATCAACCATGGTCGACGATGGTCAACTATGTTTATTTTAAGGTTTATAATATTTATCTTAGGGTTTATATACCTTGGGTTTATAATATGGTCCAATGTCACATTGTGACAAATATTGCCTCAATATGAAAATCAACCATCATCAACCATGGTCTTTCATGGTCAAACCATGGTCCAATGTCACATTGTGACAAACATTCTCAATATGGATATCAACTATGGTCAACCATGTTCAATCATGGTCAACCATGGTCAAATGTCACATTCTGACAAATATTATCTCGATATGAAAATCAAGCATGGTCAACCATGTTCCAACATCTCATTGTGACAAAGACTTTCTCAACCTTAAAATCAATGACGGTCAGCAATGGTCAATCATGGTCCAATGCCACATTGTGACAAGGATTGTCTCAATATGAAACTCACCCATGGTCAACCATGTTCCAACATCACATTCTGACAAAGATTGTCTCAATACGAAATCAACCATGGTGAACCATGGTCATTCATGGTCAATAACCATGGTCACATTGTGACAAAGATTGTCTCTTGGTCCAACATCACATTGTGACAACCATGGTCATCCATGGTCAACCACGGTCCAAAATCCCATTGTGACAAAGGTTGTCTTAATATGAAAATCAATCATGGTCAACAATAGTCCAATGTCAAATTGTGACAAACATTATGTCAATATGAGAATCAACCGTGGTCAACCATGGTCAAGCATATTTATCTTAGGGTTTATATACCTTATGTTTGTAGTATTAATCCATTGGGTTCAAAGATTATCTCAATAAGAAAATCAACTCTGGTCAACCATGGTCTATTGTCACATTCCCACAAAGATTGTCTCGATATTGAAATCAATCATGGTCGAATGTTGCATTGTGACAAGGATTGTCTCAATATGAAACTCAACCATGGTCAACTATCTTCCAACATCGCATTGTGACAAATATTGTATCAATATGAAAGTCAAACATGGTGAACCATGGTCAATCATGTTCAACCATGGTGAACCATGGTCCAAGCATTGTGACAAAGATTGTCTCAATATGAAAATCTATCATGGTTAACCATGGTCAGCCATTGTCCAATTTTGCATTGTGATAAAGGTTGTCTCAATATGAAAATCAATCATGGTTAACCATAGTCCGACGTTGCATTGTGACAAAGATTGTGTCAATATGAAAATCAACCATGGTCAAGCATGTTTATTTTAGGGTTTATAATATTTATCTTAGGGTTTATATACCTTGGGTTTAATATTATTCCCTTGGGTTTAGAATCCTTTAGGTTTTTAGTATTAATCCCTTGAGTTTATTTTTCCCTTGGGTTTATAATATTTATCTTAGGGTTTATATACCTTGTATTTATAATAGTGATCCCATTTAATATTATTTCCATGGGTTTATAATACCTTGGGGTTTTAGAATCAATCCCTTGGGTTTATCAATCTAAGGGTTCATATTCCTAGGGTATAATATTATTCATTGGCTTTATAATATTAATCCTAGGGTTTAATATAAATCCATTGGGTTAATAATCATGGTGAACCATGCAGAACCATGGTCCAATGTCACATTGTGACAAAGATTGTCTCAATATGAAAATCAATCATGGTCAACCGTGGTTAACCATGGTCAAATGTCACATTGTGATAATGATTGTTTCAATATAAAAATCAATCATGTTAAGACATGGTCAACCATGTTTATTTTAGCGTTTATAGTATTTATCTTAGATTTTATATACCTAGGGTTTATAATATTAATCCCTTGGATTTAATATTATTCCTTAGGGTTTATAATATTAATCTGTTGGATTTATTAATGTAAGGATTCATTTTACTAGGGTGTAATATTATTCATGAGGTTTAAAATATAAATCCTTGTGTGGAATATAAATCCCTTGGGCTTATAATCATGGTCAACCATGGTAAACCATGTTCCAACTTGAGATTGTGACAAAGATTTTCTCAATATGAAAATCAACCATGGTCCAATGTCGTAATCTAACAAATATTATCTCGATATGAAAATCAATGTTTCTCAACCATGGTCAACCACGGTCCAACGTCACTTTGTGAGAAAGATTATCTCAATATGAAAATGAAGCATGGTGAACCATAATCAACCATGTTTATTTTAGGGTTTATAATATTTATCTTAGGTATTATATACCTTGCGCTTATAATACTAATCCCTTGGGTTTAATATTACTGCGTTGGGTTTATAATACCTTTGGGTTTTAGAATTAATCCCTTCGGTTTATTAATCCCTTGGGTTTATTAATCTAGGGGTTCATATTCCTAAGGTATAATATTATTGAAAGGGTTTATTTTAGGGTTTATAATCCTCGTGTTTAATACAAATACATTGAGATTTGAATCATGGTGATCCATGGTCAACGATGGTCCAATGTCACATTGTACCAAAGATTGTGTCAATATGAAAATAAATTATGGTTAGCCATGGTCAAACGTCGAATTGTGACAAAGATTGACTTAGTATGAAAATGAATGATGATAGAAAATGATCAACCATGTTTATTTTAGGGTTTGTAATATTTATCTCAAGGTTCTTATACCTTGGGTTTATAATACTTATCCCTTTGGGTTTATTATTATTCCCTTGATTTTATAACCTCTTGCCATTTTAGTGTTAATCTCTTAGGTTTATTATTCCCTTTGGTTTATAATATCAATCCCTTGGGTTTATTAATGTAAGGGTTCATATTCCTAGGGTATACTATTATTCATATGGTTTGAATATTAATCTTTCGGTTTCATATAAATCCATTGGGTTTCTAATCATGGTCAACCATGGTCCAACGCCACATTGTGACAAATATTTTCTCAATATGAAATTCAACCAATGTTGCATTATGACAAGGATTGTCTCGATATGAAAATCAACCATGGTCAACAATGTTCCAATGTCGGATTGTGACAAAGGTTGTCTCAATATGAAAATCAACCATGGTCAATCATGCTCAATAACCATGGTTACATTGTAACAAAGATTGTCTCTTGGTCCAATGTCACATTGTCAAAACCATGGTCCAACGTCGCATTGTGACAAAGGTTGTCTCGATATGGATATCAACCATGGTCAACCATTGTCCAACATCGCATTGTGACAAAGGTTGTGTCAATATGAAAGTTATTCATGGTCAAATATAGTCCAATGCATTGTGACAAAGATTGTGCCAATATGACAATTGAACATGATCAACGATGGTCAACAATGTTTATTTTAGGATTTATAATATTTATCTTAAGGTTTATATACCTTGGGTTTAATATTATTCGCTTCCGTTTATAATCCCTTAGGTCTTTAATGTTAATCTTTTGGGTTTATTATTCCCTTGGATTTATAATATTTATCTTGGGGTTTATATCGTTATGTTAATAAATGTATATTATCATAAGCCTATCAACATATATTAAACATGTTTACTAATATGGTTGTACATGTGCTTCATATATTTCTATTGGCATATGTCAACCACATTAATAAATGTGATTCTGGTTTATCATATTTATCTTAGGATTTATATACCTTAGGTTTATAATATTAATCTCTTGGTTTAATATTACTTCCTCAGATTTATATTATCAATCTCTTAGATTTATTAATATAAAAATTCATATTCCTAGAATTTATAATATAATTTTTTTGGGTTTATTGATGTCTTTAAATTTATATTATTATATTTATTTTTTAATTATTTTAGTATTCATTATTTATTTTTAATATATAATTAAATTATTATTATTATTAATTATTATTTTAGTAACATATTATTTTTAATACTATTACTTAATAAATTATTGATATTATTTAATAATTTAACTATTTAATTTTTATATAATTTTATTTAAAATTATTTATTAATTTTTTAATTTACTATAATTATTTATTATTCTTTAATTAATAATAATTATTTTTAAATGATTATATACTAATTTTAATTATTAAATCGTCTTATTAATTATAATAATAATAATTTTTTTATTATAATATTTTTACAACATTTAATTTAATTGTTGTGTTAATCACTATTGAAGTGTGAAACCCAGGAGTGGGTTAGGAGAGGGATTAACGCCCCTCCTCTTCCTCGACTTCATTTAATGAAGCTTTTCAGCTGAGCACGGTTTTTTTTATAGTGTTAATATTGGTTTATTTAGTTAATCGAGTTGTCTATAATGTGATTTTTTGGAGATTCTCGTGATGGAATCCGGCGGAAGAAATTGAGGTTAAATCTTGATTTGTTGCAGTTAAAATGGTTTTTTAACTGCTTATTTGGATTCAGCACCCTGAAAAACCCCTGGGACCTTTTGATTGTGCAGAAACTAGCTATCAAACTTGCGATTCCAATAAATTATTGCCAAATTTTGACAAAAAAACCCACCAAAAAAACTTTCAAAAAGTCGCACAACTACTTTACTCAATTGATGATAATGCGCAGAAGAGAGTGCAGAAAATGTTTATGGTTATTATTTATCCTCCATAGCCGGAATTGTTCTATGATTTATCAGTATATATCAAAATGGACATAGATCTCCTTCGTCCATGTCTTTGGATCATTTCTGACAAATCGACATGGTTGCATCTCCGTCAGAGCATTTGTAATTATTCGTTTCAATTGAATCTTGCTGGAATTTGTAGTTAACCGGTTATAATAATAAGTGGATATACATTAGAATCGGGTGGAAAGTTTTACAATTAAGTAAAAGGATATGCTTAATCATATTATTCTGTTTTTAACTTTTACTATCCAAAATAAAACTAACACTAAGGATAAAAATGTCATTCCAAATACCTGGCGACTACATGGCATACCATCTACCGATGTATGGCATACCATCCCCTTCTATTTCAAAACGAAATCCTGAAGGCCCGATTTCAATTATCCCGCGCAAATAACGCAATGCGACTAACCGACCAGTGCAATTGTGCGGTAACTGAGAATTAAGGTCGCTAGGCAAATCGAGTGTATAAATTTTATTGGATATTTTACTCATAATCAAACTGGCAGGAAAATCATGTATTTAAATTTATTTAGTTTGTATTTGTTTGGTGTATATTGATTGATATTTTCATAATATAAAATATGAATTATTTGATGGTTAATCAGTTGGATTTAAGGAATTTAATTTAATTAATATATTCTTTATTTTAGTATTTGAATATTTAGTTGAGATGTCTTTTCAACTTTAATTGTTTGGTTATAATATTTTTATATTAGATTAACACTAAAAATATTTATATATTTGTTTAATACAATATACAAATAATTTTGGATGTACAGATAATTTATTTTATATCAAGTTCAAATATGTGAGAAAAATGTGAAATTAATTTGTTATAGAATTAGTACAACCCCATTAAAAATATTAATGTAGTTGATATAGCCAAAAGCTCTATAAATATAACAAAAAAAACTATTGCAACACGAAGAATGTCTTAGCAATGTACACATTTCTCTGATTAACTATGTATAAAAAGGTTATGGATCAACTTTAACTTAAAAAAAAAATTAATTACACATCTTGTTGTAAAATGACCCATTTTTCTAAATAAAATTTGCTTATATTAATTTCCCCATCTAATTATAATAAGAGTTTATTAAAATTGGAATAATCTCAATTCCCTAGAAATTTGGTGGGCTAGGAGCCATGTTGCAGGAATCTAATTTAATTTGAGAAACAAAAATTACACATCTTGTTGTAAAATGTTTTTCTAAATAAAATTTGCTTATATATTAATTTCCCCATCTAATTAGAATACGAACTTATTAGAATTGGAATAATCTCAAGTCTTTAGGAAATTGGTGGGTAAGGAGCCACTTGGCACAAACATAATATTTAAAATTGATTAAAAGTCAAAGCAACCTAACAAGCACTGTAATAGACTACAATGGATGATAAGCATTAAGACTAAGCATATTCCCTTGAGAATCAATCTAAAAGTCAATTAAAAAATAAAGAAAAATCAATAAATCCTTATCACCTTAAATTGAAATAAAAACCTTAAAATAAAAATTAAATTGAAAATAATTAAGAATAATGTGATTGCGAGTGATATCGATGGAAAAAAGGTGAAGCCAATGGATAACAATGAGTGGTACTTGGTTTCTGATCGAAAGGATGTTTTCTATAGGCCTGACTAAGCATGACCATAGGTGCCAGTGCGGCGTTTTCCTGAATGTATAAAACTGTGTGGACTGGCAAAGTTACCAACAATGAGTGGTACTTGGATTCTGATCGAAATGATGTATTCTATAAGGATGACTAAGCATGAGCATAGTTGCCAGTGCGGCATTTTCCTGACTGTATAAAACTGTGTTGACTGGACAAACAGACCAAAGCATCGTCTTGCTTCGCCATCTACCCTCTAAGGTGCTTAACGAAGTGACCAAGATTGAAGACTCGATGAAATGCAGCATATCAACCAGAAGGTTCACTCCGCCGAATAAACATCGTATTCCCCAGAAGGTTAACAGAGGCGAGGAATGCAATCCGTCAAATTTTCATCATCTAGCTAAAATCGAGGTCAAGTGTCACCAATACTTATTGAGTGTCCGTGGCATGAAATTGAAGGTTTTGGTGAATGATTTCTTGAGGAATGGGCGGCATGATTCTATTCGGTACTGTAGTTTAAACTTTAGATGGGGTATTCAGACATTTTGTTAATGTATTGGTATTATTTTGTTCGTAAAATAAATACAGGATAAGGATTACTAAAATCAGATAAAGAAGTAATTTTGAAAATGGGCTCTATTTGTATTATTTATTTAGATTATTTATGAGTACAATGGTCGGCAATTAGGTATCTCAAAGATTTCTTAACATGGAATTGATTGCGATTTTTTATTAGTTGTTGAAAAAGTGAAAGTGTTTTATTAGAGAGGTTATGTGATAATTTATGGATGTTGTTTAATGATTGAATTTGGGAATCATGATTGGAGATTTTTAGAAAGGACTAGAAAGGAAGTTAGATTTAACTAGGAGCTACACTTTTATGAATGTTATAAGATAATTTGATGGAGTTCTTTCTATATGATTTCGGAAATGATTAGAGAAATTAACGAAGACTTTGCTAAATAAGAAGATCAAAGACAAGTACTTGCTATGGAGGGTGTTGGAGATTTAATGCTTACTAGTCTTGTGTGGATTCGATGATCTTCCTCATCATAAAACATAATTCTTATGTGAGTTATTGAATGTTATTTAGTTGGATTTGATAAGTTTAGTGTAACTAAAATAGCTCTTATTTTAGTGTTTAGTTGAGATATTTTCTCAACTATTTGACTCTGTGGTTAATATAGTATTTCTATCTCATATGAATACTTTATGTATTTATATCTGTTTAATATAATGCAAAATAGTTTCATGTTTGCAAATATAATACTTTATGTATTTATATGTGTTTAATATGATGCAAAATAGTTTCATGTTTGCAAATATATTTTTATTTAATCCCTATATTTTCAGATTTTTTTTTTTTAACGGTCTTCCCACATGCCTAAGTCACCTTAGAAGAATGATTTTTTTTCAATTTTTTTTTACTGTCTTCCCACATGCCACATGCCTAAGTCACCCTAGAAGAATGAATTTTTTCTATGTTTTTTAATGGTCTTCCCACATGCCACATGCCTAAGTCACCCTAGAAGAATGAAAATTTTTCTATGTTTTTTTACGGTCTTCCCACATGCCTAAGCCGCCTTAGAAGAATGAATTTTTTCATGAATTTTTTTCTATGTTTTTTTACTATCTTCCCACATGCCACATGCCTAAGTCATCCTAGAAGAATGAATTTTTTTCTATGTTTTTTTACGGTCTTCCCACATTACACATGCCTAAGTCACCCTAGAAGAATGAAATTTTTTCTATGTTTTTTTACGGTCTTCCCACATGCCTAAGTCGCCTTAGAAGAATGAATTTTTTTCTATGCTTTTTTACTGTCTTCCCACATCCCACATGCCTAAGTCAATTTTTTTCTATGTTTTTTTACGGTCTTCGCACATGCCTAAGTCGCCCTAAAAGAATTAATTTTTTTTTTCTATGTTTTTTTACGGTCTTCCCACATGCCTAAGTCGCCTTAGAAGAATGAATTTTTTTCTATGCTTTTTTACTATCTTCCCACATCCCACATGCCTAAGTCAATTTTTTTCTATGCTTTTTTACGGTCTTCGCACATGCCTAAGTCGCCCTAAAAGAATTAATTTTTTCCATATGCTAACTCAAAAACAAAGCCTAATCACGATAGTGTTGAGAGAATTGAACCCATGACCTTTCAATAGAAAAGGTACTTTAACGATAGAGACTTGACCAATTGATCCAACCCTTAGGGCCAGCCTAAAATAATTATGAATAACTAAAATACATATTTGGTTTTTGAAAAACAAGTTAGCCCAAAAAAGTCAAGTTGACCTAAGAGGGTGAAGGGACATGTCCCTTGGGTTATTTCACTATGTTCGACTCATATATATAGATGATGTGACATTTCACTTTCTTCAAAAGAAAACAAAAAATTTGAGCATGAAGATGTTGTTTTTGGAGATCATATTTCTATCTTTCTATCTCTCTTTTGGCTGCATGTGTGAAGAAGACTTTCACTGAGTTCATGGATGAATTTTACCAGTGTTCTTGGATAGTCACACATATGAATAGGAGGAATTTTACCATGGCAGTTTACCAAGTTTTATTGTTTGATTTAGGTGCTTTGACTGTAGTTTGAGTAAAATTTGTACTGTAGTTGATCACATGTTTGACAATAGGAGCTTACTGCAGGGTTGACTATAAGGCAGAACTTTGACCACAAGGCCAAATTTGTTGACACGATGATTGTTTGATCAACGATGACTTCTGATTAGTTTGGATTGTTTAACCAATATTTACATTCTGAAGGTTTGAGCAAGTGGATTGGTATTTGAGTTGCATTATGGGAAAATAATTCTAGACAAAATTGCTGATTTTGTAAACATTGTTGAAAAATAATTTCTCCTGAAGAAAAGTTGATGGGTTTTCTCCCATGGTTGGGTGTCCTAGGGTAAAATTATTCTCTATTATGCATGGTTGTATTTCTATGATATTTAATGTAAATATTGGATTTACTGTTGATATTTTTTGAACTGTAATTGATCAATGACATTCTTGACATAGAATATTATGTGAAAATCATTAGGAAGTAATTATTTGGAAGAAAATTGCATTCTACTATGCATCTAGTATAAAATTGAATATTTTACGAAAAATAAGTTGAAAGAGCATCCATTGAAGTCAGTTTAAGAGACATGTGTTCAACAACTTGGTTTTGAGACCTCTTGTCAAAATGGCACCAAATCTCATAGTTTAAGGTAGGTTAGAGGGTGTATCAATTTAGATGCTGGAATACTAGGATACTCCTTATCTTGGAAGAGAGTGAGCTTCAATATCATGTGGAGAGAGTCATTCCAATGCTATATGGACCCCAGGAGAATCCTAAGTATATGAAGAATGAACATAAGGTGAAGAGAACCTTAGTAGATTCCATAAAGGACCACTTGATTCCTCATGTTGCTACATTGGAGATTGCCAAGGAAGTATATGATGCTCACGTAGGATTGTATGAGACAAACAACACTAGCAGGAAGCTAACCTTAAGAAATTGTCTTTGTCGTGTCATGATGAATATACGAGATTTTTTTGTCTCATATCTTATGAGAGTCTCCTAGATCATAGACAAGCTTCTATACATTAGAGATACCATTGATGATACAAAGATTATTACAGTTACCTTTAATGAATTCCCTTCCTCACGGGAGCCAATTATTTAGGGAATTCGTGGATGAGAAAAAATACACAAGTTTGATAAGGAATGGAATAATTATGTCCAAGAAGAGACTAGACTGTTGTCTAAGAATAGCTTGCATAATCCATAGAATTAAGAAACTCAACCCCTTTCAACTCATACAAGGAAAGGAAAAGGAAGAAGGAACTTTGGAATGTTTGATAAGAAGAATATAGGTAGATGACCCACTCATGTTCAATATCAAATGAACAAGTATATCTCAAAGGTAAATTCCTTCATTTGTCATGATTTTGGACAGTATTCCTCTTAGTGTTTTCAGAAGAAAAGGAAGGAGAAGCAACATGCATGAGAAGCCAATGTTGTTCTTGATGATGATGATGAACATCCACCTAAGAAGAAGCCAAAATAATTTTTTCTTTACTAACCATTACCAATATTAGTGATGTTTTCTTTGTGGTTAAGGAAAACTTTAGGGTTTTGAGACTTTATTATACATTTGTCAAAGAGGAATCTAATAATTCACTATAATATTTATATCAAGAGATAAGTATTTTATATTTTTTCTCCCTTGATTATTATTATTACTTTTTTTTTTTTAATCATCCTCTTGTCTTTGTATTTTCCTTCGTCATGACTTTTTCCATTCTTTTCAGTGGCCTCCTCAATCGGGAAAGGAAGACAAATTCCATTGTGGAGGTTCCCAAGACAATGATTCACACATTAGGTGGTAGCATACAAGCATGTTTTGTGGCAAGAAGGTTCTCCTAGAGAGAGGTAGTGGACAATGACAATAATTATTCTTAAGACGCAAGATGGTAAGATTCTTTTTCTCAAGCATAAACTTATAAAAAATGATTGATGTTTGATAGGGAGGATTGTATAGATTGTTAGGACATCTAGGACTGTGACACATGACCAAAAGAGATTCCATTCCCAATGAAGCAGACTGTCAGGTAGAGTGGAACGAGCTAATTTTCAAGAGGACTTGATGGGTGAGATTTCCAATGAAGATGATCAATCATGAGAAGTTTGTAGGAGCTATATTATTTTTATGAGGGGACCATGTTAGACAATAAAGTATGATTTCAATGACAGAGGGAGCAGTAGTGGTAGGAGGATATGCTTCCGTGACAAAGGAATTAAACATGATTACCAAAAGAGGATTTTCTTAAGTGTTAGAGGAAACACCTATTCAGGGTGAACAAAAGTAGTTACGGTGACGAATATAGTGAAGGAAGCTAGCCAATTTATGGTTGAACTAAGTCATGCAGTGAAGCATGTGTTGTGGCACTTGTGTTGCACAATTGGATACGATTTGAGATATGTCTCAGGTGGTGATGTGAGGCTGCAACGATATACTAATTCAGATTGGGCTAGGAGTGCAGAGGACAGATAGAGCATCTTAGGGTGTTCCTCTAGCTTCGGATCAACGATGATTTCTTCGTTTAGCATAAGCATACCTCTATCACAATATGTACATCAAAGGAAGAGTATATCGTAGCTAGTGTCCCAAGTCATAAAGCATTGTGTCTTCAGAAGATTCTTGTAGGAATGTTTGATTAGGTCATTTATCATAGACATGATGCATAAGGGAGTAATGAATCTCCAATGTATATACACACATGATTACATTGTATACATTCTCACCAAGCCTTTGTCTAGAGCGAGGTTTGCATACTTTGCAGAAGAGCTTGGCATGATGCAAAATGTCTCCCTCATTAAGAAGGCGTGTTTATGTCTTTGCAGGGTTGGGCAAACCATGTCTTAAGAAGCCAGGCTGATTTGGATGGGTCTTATTGATTTGACTAGACGTGAATGGCCTAGTGAAACTACATGATTGGACATATCTTTTCTTTAGAACTAGATGGACTTGGTTGGGTCATATTGATTTGACTGGGGAAAATGGGTACATCGACTTGAGTAGCCATGTTGATTTCAATAGGTCATGCTTATTTGATAAGGGGTGAATGGCCTAGTGAAACTACAAGATTGGATAATTCTTCCCTTGAGAAGCCAAATGGATTTGGCTATTTAATGTTGATTTGGGAAGATCAGATAGATGAAACTCTCTTAAAAGGGCATGCTAATTTGGCTAAGGGTGAATGGTCCAAGTGGAGAACTTCTGTTGAGAATCAAGAAGAAATTTGTTGGGTCATGCTAACCTAACTAGAGGAGATTGATACATTAACCTAAGGAGCCATGTTAATTTTGCTGAGACATGCTAATTTAGTTACGGGAAAATGGCCTAGGATACTCACAATACCTACTCGATTATGGAGTGATGTATAGACGTGCACGTAAAAAGACACTACATCAACACAACAAGCTCATGAACTTTTATTATGGAGGAGAAATGTCAGTTAACGAGATTTTTTTTGCAGCTAAGGAGAATACCTACTTGCTAGGAGAGAGTGCTGGTTTTTGTTTAGCATCGAGAGTTATTACCACAAGCCTAAGTTGGCGTAAAAGAATTATGAAGAATCAGAATATAAATTTTATTTTTGAATGACAAGTCGGCCTAGGAGGGTGAAGGAACATATCCATTGCATTATTTCATTCCATTCAACTAGTATATATCTATATCTATATATATGATGTGACATTTAATTTTTGTCCACCAACGAAGAGAAAATTTGAGCACAAAGAAATCTATTTTGGAGATCATCCTTATATCTTTCTATCTCTCTCTTGGCCACATGTGTGAAGGAGTCTTTGACTAATTTCTTAGATGAGTATTGATTAGCAATCTCTGATAGTCACACATGTGAAGAGAAGGATGAATTTAACTACAGTAGTTGACCGAGTTTGACTATTTGACCGAGTTGATTTGACTGTAGTTTGAATGAAATTCATATTGCAGTTGACTATGAGGTTGACTATAGTTGACCTTAGGACTTGATCATAGGGTTGAATACATGGACAAAATTTGACTACAGAGTTGAATTTGACTATAGGTTGATTATTTACCAATGCTGACTTTTTGACTCTTCTGGCTAGTTTGACTAGTGTTGATTTACTGAAGATTTGATGAGATTGATTGCTATTGAATTGGATTATGGGCACTGATATCTAGGCAAAATTGTTGAGTTTGGAAACCTTGCTAAACAATATTTCTCCTAAACAATTTTTTGTTTGTTTGTTGTTTTTTTCTTAAGGTTGGGTTTCCTAGGGTAAAATTATTGTCTCTATTGTGTATGGGTATATTTCTATGATTTTTATTGTTTCTGTTGGATTTGCTATTAATATTTTATGAAGTGAAATTTCTCAATAATATAAAAAGCATAGTATACTATGTAAAAATCATTAGGAAGTATTTATTTGGCAGAAATTTGCATTCTACTATATATCTTGTGGAAAAGCACCCATGTGAGTGTATGGGTGTAAATCCATTATGATTTTTGATATTCTCCATTGGAATTTGAAGTCACTTGGGCAACTTGCTAATATATTTACAAGGAAGAAGAAATGTGAGCTCATATGACCTAGCAAAAAGAAGCTCAACGCAGTAATACAAACCAACGGTTCCAATATACCAAGAGACCTTTATCATGACCATTCATTTGCTTATGATATAGATTCCCATGGATTTGCAAGGAAGAATAACTATAAGATCATTTGACTTAGCAAAAGGAACTATATTGGAATGCAAACCAATGTTTCCAATATAATATACTAACTGATCTTCATCATTATATCATTCATTCATTTATGCCACATATTTTCTGATTTCAAATCTCACCATAACCAAGGAGCGTAACTAAATATTAGTTAATATTTAATAATGAGATAATTGATATTTATCATTAACGAAACTCATTTAATTTTATCGTTGTGTTGATTGATTTAAATTTTATTTACTTTATATATGTTCATTTCTTTTCTTTTTCAAAATTCTACAATATAATTTAGAGAAAAGGCCCACAAAATAAATGTCAAGAGCACATAATATTAATAAAAATATTAACATTTTATTTTCCATTTAACTTATATGATTCCTCTAATTTTAACATTGTTTTTTAAGTAAATATAATTTTAACATTGTTTTTTTTAAATAAATGCAGTGTCCATAAACTTCACATTTGGAATTTATTGGAGGTCAATGTCTTTTCTATTCCAGAAATCACACCTAGGAGGGAGTATGCATGTAACGTGATTTTTCTTTATGGGCTTCTGCCATTAAATTTTACTTCCAATCGGTGTTTCCTACAGGTCTATTTTTGATCTGGATTTAAATAGGAACACAACAAATTACAAGGATAACCATAAACGCAGAGATGCAACAAAAATAATACTTCATTTCATTAATGTAAAATACTGAAATATGCTTACAAACAAGAATGGAAATAAACCAACTAGGGTGATGTTTGCTTATCTCTGAGAAGAGATGTGGTGGCTACATGCCCCTAAACTTCCTTACAATGAGGCTCAAGGGCCTTTTTATTATTGAACAATAAAAGCAAACCTTAAACAACAAAAACCCTAACCCAAGGAGATGTAACACTAAGAGTTTATGGGCTCCGTTGGGGTGAGATGGACAACCAACTTCCCGGGGTCCCGACTTGGTCATATTATCTCCATTTGACGCGCATGATAGCCCGTTGGAAAGATATATTTGAGGACTACGACGGAAAAGATGATTTTAAACAGATAATCGCTGAGAGTAGATTTCCAAAAAAATGTCGTTTAGGGCCTCAAAATGGCTCTAGAAGTTTAGGACCCGAAAAACTACTAAAAATAGTAAATTTTGCTACAATTAAGGAAACTGAAAAACTCAAAGAAGCAATGGTGGGGGTCCAAGTGAAATTGTCGGGTGGCCACCAATATCCACCTAGATCATTCCTCCCCCAGTAGGAAGAAATGGTCCCCAATGCGTTGAGTTCCTCCATGAGATGAGGGAACTTTGGTTGAACTTGGTCCCTAGTGAGCCATTTGCCCTGGTGAAGGAGTTGGCCCGCTTTGAAAACTCAATATAGTTGGATATTTTGCTGGCAGGTGTGCTTGATTTGCGTGTCCATGATCTGATCAGATGCAGCTTGTTCCATGCAATATGGATTTAACTCTGTGGGTGTGAGCTATTTTGCAATGTCAGATGTGTCCAGTAATGGTGGAAAGTATGGCCGAAGGCGGTCCACATTGAACACTGGGTGTAGGCCAAGGAATGGGGGAATACTGAGATCAAATGCATTTTCTCCCATAGCCTTGGTAATGGTGTAAGGACCATATCGGAGTGGTCTGAGTTTCTGATAGGCTCCGGTAAGGTGTTCCTTTTGCAAATGCAACCAGACTTTGTCGCCCACTTGAAACTTGTGTGGCACTCGATGTTGATCATGTCGCTGCTTGTACTTGGTATTTGATTTCTCTAGAATGTCATGGACCTGCTAGGAAATATGTTGGATGTGTTTAATGAAGTTGTTTTCCTTATCTGTTTCAAACTAGACATGAGCTGAACTTCCGTGAGTAGCTGCAAATGGCATGGCCACATCAATGGGACATAGTGGTTGGAATCCCAAGCCCACCTAAAAAGGGTTGTGGCTAGTCGAGCTGTGGAGAGATAGGTTGTAGCTGTGTTGAACATAGGGCAGGCTCTTGTCCCATGTCCGTGGATGCTTTGAGTTGTACATGCGCAGAATGTGTATGATCATATTGTTGACAACCTTTGTTTGGCCATCAGTTTGAGGATGGAAGGCTGTGGACTCACTGAGTTTGGTGTCCAACATCGACTAGAGATTAGACCAAAATGTATTAAGGAACCTGCTGTCTTGATCTAAGATGATAGACTGTGGGATCCCAAAGTGTACCCACACTCGTTCAAAGAAGAGTTTAGTAGTGGCTTCTTCTGTGATATTCTTCTTGTAGCCCACCATAATGGCCATCTTCGAGAACCTGTCGATGACCACAAAAACACAGTCATTTCCATGCTTAGTGGAAGGAACGCTTGACATGTAATCCATGGAGATGGATTCCAAGGTCAACTAGGGGTAGGCAGCGGGGTATAGAGCCCTTGCTTATTAATGGTCGGTTTGGCAATGACGTAAGCAATGCATGATCTGATGTACTTCCCAACATCATGTGGAAGATTTAGCCAATAGAAATACTTCTACAGTACCGCCACCATTTTCTCGACCCCGAATTGCCAGACAGCCTGATTGTAGTGTGCTTCCCAAATCATCTTGGCACACTCACTTGAAGGAACAAAAAGGTGACCAAGGTGGCATAACAGGGCATCTTGGAGGTGAAAATCTGGAACATGCTGGCCCTCCAAGAGTGTGTGGCTGAACTCTGGGTTGCTTTTGTAGAGAAGTGGCCAATCAAAAGAATCGTTCCCATAAGAGTTGAGCACGGTGGTTAACGTGATGATCAGGGGTCGAATGAGGCAATTTGCAACATTATTGGTGCTGCCCTTCTTATACTTGATATTCAAATGGAATTGTTGCAGGTATGTGGGCCGCTTATGATGGCGATCATTCTACAATTTCCCTTGGGTTTGTATGAACTGCAGGGGTCAGTGGTCTGTGTGGATGATCGTTTCCTTCCCAAAAATGTAATGCTTCCATTGTTGGCAGGCTTGTACAATGGAATACGTCTCTTTGTCATATGTGGGATACTTCCGGACTGTGTTTGAAAGTGTCTCACTGTGATATGCCACTAGATGCCGGTGTTGAGTAAGGACTGCCCCAATAGCATAGTCAGAGGCATTTGTTTTGACCTCAAATGGTTGTTGAAAGTTTGGTAATGTGAGCATTGGTGCTGAGAAGAGGTGATATTTCAACTCTGTGAATGACTTCTGTTGAGATTCGGACCAAAAGAATTTTGCTTTCGCTCCTCCCTTGGTGACTTCACTCAAGGGCCAATTGATATGAGAAAATCCCAACATGAACCTGCGGTAGAAGTTGGCAAGACCTAGAACGCTGTGAAACTCTGTCAGAGTGGTTGGAGATGGCCAATCTCGAATGACTTGGATCTTGGCTGGATCCACATGCACCCCTTGTTCATCAATAATGTATCCCATATACTAAACCTGGGTCATGCCAAAAGTGAATTTCTCCAAATTGGCACATAACTTGTGTTGCTGCAGTGTTTGGAGAATCGGTCGGATGTGGTGGAGGTGCTCTTCCCAACTCTGGCTGAAGATCAGAATGTCATTTAAGTATACCACTACAAATGAGTTGGTGAATGGCTGCAAGATGTCATCCATTAGCCTAATGAAGGTTGTAGGAGCATTCGTCAATCCAAAAGGCATAACCAACCATTCGAAAAGGCCCTCAGCTTTGAAGGTAGTCTTCCACACATCAGAGGGTTCGATTGGTACTAGGTGATATCCTAACTTCGAATTGGTCTTGCTGAAATATTTTTCCCCCTTCAGTTGGTCCAAGAGGTCACCAATCCATGGGATCAGGTACCTATTATAGATAATGATCTTGTTCAGCACCCAATAGTCAATAAAAAGTCTCCAAGTCCCATCCTTCTTTTGTACCAACATGATTTGGCTCCCACAGAGCAATGAAATCGGATGGACGTGACCTTTCTGTAGGAGCTCCTGAATCTGCCCCTTGATTTCATCGTTCTCCAAAATGGAGCGCCAATAGATTGGTCCATTAGGCAGCGGTGCACCTAGGGTCAGATAGATGGAGTGCTTGCCCTGACACTGCAAAGGAACCCTTGCGGGGGAGGTGAAGATGTCCTCATACTACTCCACGACCTTGTCCATCTGTAGTTGTTGTGCAGAGGGGTCCTGTCTGGAGGTCGTGGCCATTGTCTTCTTCTTTCCTTGAGGGCGTATCATCAGGAAAGAAAATTCCCCAGCTTTGGAAATGAGCTTACTACATTGTTTTGCAGTAACCAAAGAGATGGCGGTAGGTAGTGCTACCTCTGGTATCCTGTACAACTTATTTCCCAAAGTAACAATAACAGCACGAGGCCTTGATTCATACACAACATGTTGCTTCCATAAGTATGGTTGTCCTAATAATACATCACAAACTTCAAGGAGAGAAATGTCACACAATACCTCATCTGTGAAGGGCTTGATGTTGTATGGAAGGTGACACTATTGGCTCACGTGAAGATCCCATCCTTGGTGAAGCCACCTGATGGTGTATAGTTGTGGATGCGCTGTGGTTGGTAAGCCCAACCGCTTTACAACCTCTGTGAAATGAGGTTCTTTTGGCTCCCATTGTCGACAATGAACTATAGCGGGGAGCCCTTTACCCACATCTGGGAGTGGAAGATACACTTGTTCTCCTCTGGATCTTCGGGTTCCTCCTTCTGGATCTTCATGGTGGCAACGGTGGTGTTAGGCTCTGCATCGATAATCTTCTCCCCTTTTTCATTCCCCTTGTGAGGTTCTGACTCAGAGTCGGAACATGCATATGGTTCTGAAAACTTTAGCTTGGCCACTAATGACTGCTTCGCTCGACACTCACCTGTGTTGAGAGTGGAGCTCTTATTGAACTCACACCACTTTCCCATGTCCTTTTTTGGCTTCCCGGTGTTGTACTTTTCTTGAAGCTTTGGCGGGTTGTCTTGGGCCGCCCTGACTTGGTTTTGTCCTTTGTTCTGTAGTTTGGCGGCACCTTTCCCTTGCTTCAGATTCGCAGATCCTCTCTCTTATTCTGTTTAAGCTTTTGTTCGACCTTGATGGCCTATTAGTATGTCGTGCCGAGTGAGGAGATGTCTAGGAATTCTATTTCTTCCTAGATGTCTTTGTGCAGGTAGCTGCAGAATTTGAGTACCAAATGCTCCTCCGTAACCTTGATACCCAACTTTGTGCGAAGGGTATGGAAAATGTTGGTAAACTCCGGCACATTTTCATCCCTTCCCTATTGTAGCGTGGTCCAATTTATGTATTTATCCTCATAGCTTTCGACAAGGTAGTACTACTCCTTGATGCCATCCTAGAATGAATTCCAAGTTGGTGCGGTTGAAAATAGTGAGCTTGTACTTTCATGCTTCTGCTCGCAGTAGGTTTCCCACCAATCCTTGACGTGGGGGGCTACTTTGAGAAGAGTGAAAATAATCTTTTCCCGACTAGAAAAATCATGAATAGAAAAGTAACCCTTCACTAGATTTAACCATTTATCGACGACATCTGTGTCTATCTGACTCTCGAATATGGGGATTTCAAAATTAACTTGTACCTTAAATGGTGTGGTGTTTCCAGAGTAGCTGTTGGAAGCCGATGAGTCACGCCTGGGTAGTCGTTGAAGGATCTGGGAAAATTTGTCCATCATTGTGTTCTTTTGTCACTCAAGGGCTTCTTCAAGCAAGATTTTGGTAGGATCTCCTGCCTCCTCATTTTTATTTTCATCTGCCATGGGAGGCCGTCAGGATTTGCGAGGCTAGTCTTGTAAAGGTTCAACTAGTTGAAGCCCTAAACCCTTATATCTCGACCTCGTTGGGGACATGCAAAGAAAAACAGAGGCAAAAAAAAGCAGACCACTCTGATACCACTGATTCGAATTTAAATAGGAATGCAACAAATTACAGAGATAACCATAAACACAGAGATGCAGCGGAAATAATACTTCATTTCATTAATGTAAAATACTGAAATATGCTTACAAAAAGGAATGGAAATAAACCAGCTAGGGCGGTGGTAGCTTATGTCTGAGAGGAGATGTGGTGGTTACATGCCTCTGAACTGCCTTATAAAGAGGCTCAAGGGCCTTTTTATTATTGAACAATAAGAGCAAACCCTAAACAACCAAAACTGTAACCCGAGGAGATGTAACACCAAGAGTTTATGGGCCCTGTTGGGGTGAGTTGGACAACCAACTTCCTGGGGTCATGACTTGGTCATATTATCTCCGTTTGATGCACATGATAGCCCATTGGAAAGATTTCTCTGAGAACTACGACAAAAAAGATGGGGTCAGACAAAAAATCATTGACAAGTAGATTTCCAAAAAACGTCGTTTAGGGCCTCAAAATGGCTCTGGAAGTTTAGGACCTGAAAACTGATAAAAATAGTAAACTGTGCTATAATTAAGGAAACTGAAAAACTAAAAGTAATGGTGGGGGTCCAAGTGGAATTGGTGGGAGACCACTAATATCCACCTGGATCATTCCTCTCCCTTAGGAAGCAATGGTCCCCATTGCATTGAGTTCCTCCATGAGATGAGGGAACTTTTGCTAAACTTGGTTGCTGGTGAGCCACTTGCACTGGTGAAGGAGTTGGCCTACTTTGACAACTCGATACAGTTGGATATTTTGCTAGCGAGTGTGCTTGATATGTGTGTCCATGATTCGATCAGTTGCAACTTGTTCCATGTAATATGGATTTAGCTCTGTGGGTGTGAGTTATTCTGCAATGTCGGCTGTGTCTATTAATGGTGGAAAGTATGGCCAAAGGCAGTCCAAATTGAACACTGGGTGCAGGCCAAGGAATGGGGGAATGCTGAGCTCAAATGCGTTGTCTCCCACAACCTTGGTAATGGTGTAATTACCATATTGGAGTGGTCTGAGTTTCCCAGAGGCTCTGGCAAGGCGTTCCTTTTGCAAATTTAACCAGACTTTGTTGTCCACCTGAAATTTGTGTGGCACCCGATGTTGAACATGTCGCTGCTTGTACTTGGCATTTGATTTCTCCAAAATTTCATGGACCTGTTGGCGAATATGTTGGATGTGGTCAATGAAGTTGTTTGCCTTATCTATTTCGGATTGGACATGAGCCTAATTTGTGTGAGTAGCTGCAAATGGCATGGTCACATCAATGGGACATAGTGGCTAGAATCCCAAGCCCACCTGAAAAGGGCCGTGGCCAGTCAAGTTGTGGAGAGCCCAGTTGTAGCTGTGTTGAACATAAGGGAGGCTCTTATCCCATGTGCGTGGATGCTTTGAGGTGTAAATGCGCAGAATGTGTACGATCATCCTGTTGACAACCTCTGTTTGGCCATCAGTTTGAGGATGGAAGGCTGTGGACTTAGTGAGTTTGGTGTCCAGTACCGGCCAGAGACTAGACCAAAATGTACTGAGGAACTTGTTGTCCCGATATGAGATGATATACTGTGGGATCCCAAAGTGTACCCACACTCTTTCAAAGAAGAGTTTAGCAGTGGCTTCTGCTAAGATATTCTTCTTGCAGGCTGACATAATGGCCATCTTCAAGAACCTATTGAAGACCATAAAAACACAGTCATTTCCATGCTTAGTGTAAGGAAGGCTTGACATGTAATCCATGGAGATGGATTCCCAAGGTCGACTAGGGGTAGGTAGCAGGGTATAGAGGCCTTGCTTCTTGATGGACAGTTTGGCAATGGCACAGACAGTGCATGATTTGATGTACTTGCCGACATCCTGTGGAAGATTCAGCCAATAGAAATACTTCAGCAGTACTGCCACCATTTTCTCGACCCCGAAATTCCCAATAGTTCAACTATAGTGTGCTTTCCAAATCATCTTGACACACTTGATTGAAGGAACACAAAGGTGACCTAGGTGGCATAACAGGGCATCCTGGAGTTGAAAATCTGGAACATGCTGACCCTCCAAGAGTGTTTGGTATGTGTGGCTGAATTCTAGGTTGCTTTTATAGAGAAGTGACTAATCAGAAGTCTCATGCCCACAAGAGTTGAGCACGGTGGTTAATGCCATGATCGGTGGTCGACTGAGGCAATCTACAACATTATTGGTTCTACCCTTATTATACTTGATATTCAAATGGAATTGTTGTAGGTATGTTGACCGCTTCTGATGGCGATCATTCTACAATTTCCCTTGGGTCTATATGAAATGCAGGGGTTAGTGTCTGTGTGGATGACCATTTCCTTCCCCAAAATGTAATTCTTCCATTGTTCACAAGCCTGCACAATGGAATACATCTCTTTGTCATAAGTGGAATATTTTCGGACTGTGTCTGAAAGTGTCTCACTATGATATGTCACTGGATGCCCGTGTTGAGTAAGGACTGACCCAATAGCATAGTCAGGGGCATCTGTCTCAACCTCAAATGGTTGTTGCAAGTTTGGTAATGCGAGCACTAGTGCTGAGCAGAGGCGATCTTTCAACTCTGTGAATGCCTTCTATTGAGATTCAGACCAAAAGAATTTTTCTTTTGCTCCTCCCTTGGCGACTTGACTCAAGGGCCAAGTGGTATGAGAAAATACCAACATGAACCTGCGATAGAAGTTGGCAAGATCTAGAAAGTTGCGATGTTCTGTTAGAGTGGCTGGAGATGGCCAATCCCAAATGACTTGGATCTTGGCTGGATCTACATGAACCCCCTGTTCATCAATAATGTATCGCAGATACTGAACCTGGGTCGTGCCAAAAGTGCATTTCTCCAAAATGGCACATAACTTGTGTTGCCGTAGGGTTTAGAGAACCTGTGAGATGTGGTGGAGGTGCTCTTCCCAACTCTGGCTAAAGATTAGGATGTCATCCAAGTATACCACTACAAATGAGTTGGTGAATGGCTGCAAGATGTCATCCATTAGCCTCATGAAGGTTATAGGAGCATTCGTCAATCTGAAATACATAACCAACCATTCGAAAAGGCCCTCCTTGGCTTTGAAGGCAGTCTTCCACACATCGTAGGGTTCCACTGGTACCTGGTGATATCCTGACTTCAAATCAATCTTGTTGAAATATTTTTCCCCCTTCAGTTGGTCCAGGAGGTCATCAATTCGTGGGATCGGGTACCTATTATGAACAGTGATCTTATTTAGCGCCCGATAGTAAATACAAAGTCTCCAAGTCCCATCCTTCTTTTGTACCAACAGGATCGAGCTCCCATAGGGTGATGAACTTGGACAGATGTGACCTTTTTACAGCAACTCCTGAATCTACCTCTTCATTTCATCGTTCTCCAAAATAGAGCATCGATATATTGTTCCATTAGGCAGCGGCGCACCTGGTGTCATATCGATGGAGTGCTTGACCTGACAGTGCAGAGGAACCCCTGTGACGGAGGTGAAGATGTCCTCGTACTTCTCCATGACCTTGTCCCTCTTTAGTTGTTGTGCGGAGGGGCCTTGTCTGGATGTCATGGCCACCGTCTTCTTCTTTTCCTGAGGGCGTATCATCAAGAAAGCAAATTTCATGGTTTTGGAAATGAGTTTGCTGCATTGTTTTGTAGTAAACAAAGAAATGACAGTAGGCAGTGCTACCTCTAGTATCTTGTACAACTTATTTCCCAAAGTAACAATAACAACACAGGGCCTTGATTCATACACATCATGTCACTTTCACAAGTATGGTTGTCCTGATAATACATCATAAACTTCAAGGGGAGAAATGTCACACAATACCTCATCCATGAAGGGCTTGATGTTGTATGGAAGGCGACACTGCTGGCTCACGTGAAGATCTCGTCCTTGGTGAAGCCACTCGATGGTGTACGGTTGTGGATGTGTTGTGGTCCATAAGCCCAGCTGCTTCACGACCTCTTCCAAAATGAGGTTCTTTTAGCTCCCTATATCAATAATGAACTGTAGCTGGGAGACCTTTACCGACATTTGGGAGTCGAAGACATGCTTCTGTCCTCCTCCTCTGGATCTTCGGGTTCCTCCTTTTGGATCTTCGTGGTGGCAATGGTGGCGTTAGGCTCCGCATCGATAATCCGCTTCCCTTTGTCAATCCCCTTGTCAGGTTTTGACTCAGAGCTGGAACATGCCTCTGATTCTGAAACCTTTAGCTTAGCCACTAGTGACTAGTTGGCACAACACTCACTTGTGTTGTGAGTGGAGCTCTTATATAACTCACACCACTTTCCCGTGTCCTTTTTCAGCTTCACGACATTGTTCTTTGCTTGCAGGTTTAGCGTGTTGTCTTGGGCCACCACGCCTTGGCTTTGTCCTTTGTTCTGCGGTTTGGGGGAACCTTTCCCTTGCTTTGGATTCGCAGATCCAAAGTATCGCTTCTCCTGTTTAAACTTTTTCTCGACCTTGACGGCCTATTGGTATGCTGTGCTGAGCAAGGAGATGTTCAGGAATTCTATTTCTTCTTGGATGTACTTGTGTAGGCAACCGCGGTATTTGAGTACCAAAGCTGCTTCGTACTCTTGATACCCACCTTTGTGCAAAGGATATGGAAAATATTGGTAAACTCTGGCACATCTTGGTCCCTTCCATGTCGCAGTGTGGTCCACTTTATGTATTGATACTCATAGCTTCCAATAGGGTAGTACTGCTCCTTGATGACATCCTGGAATGAATTCCAAGTGGGTATGGCTGAAAATAGTGTGCCTGTACTTTCATCCTTTTGCTCGCAGTAGGTTTCCCACCAATCCTTGACGTGGGGGGCTACTTTGAGAAGAGAGAAAATAAAATTTTCCCGAATGGAAAAATCATGAACAGAAAAATAACCCTCTAGCAGATTTAACCATTTATCGATGGTATCTGCGTCTATCTGACGCTTGAATATGGAGATTTGAAAATTAACTTGTACCTTAAACGATGTGGCGTTTCCAGAGTATCTGTTGGAACCCGATGCGTCGCCCCTGGGTAGCCGCTAAAGGATCTGGGCAAAGTTGTTGATCATCGCGTCCCTTTGTCACTTGAGGGCTTCTTCGAGCAAGATTTTGATAGGATTTCCTAATCTCTCGTCTCTCTTTTCATTTGCCATGGGAGGCCGTCGGGATTTGTGAGGCTGGTCTTGCAAAGGTTTGACCAGTTTAAGCCCTAACTCTTTATATCCCGACTTCGTTGGGGACATGCAAAGAAAAACAGACAAAAAAATAAATAGACCGCTCTGATACCACTGATCTAGATTTAAATAGGAATACAACAAATTACAAAGATAATCATAAACATAGAGATGCAGCGGAAATAATACTTCATTTCATTAATGTAAAACACTGAAATATGCTTACAAACAGGAATGAAAATAAATGAGCTAGTGCGGTGGTAGCTTATCTCTGAGAAGAGATGTGGCACCTACACGCCTTTGAACTACCTTATGATGAGGCTCAAGGGCCTTTTTATTATCGGAAAATAAGAGCAAACGCTAAACAACCTAAACCCTAACCCGAAGAGATGTAACACCAAGAGTTTATGGGCCCCGTTGGGGTGAGTTGGACAACCAACTTCCCGGGGTCGTGACTTGGTCATATTATCTCTGTTTAACACGCATGATAGCTGGTTGGAAAGATCTCTCCGAGGACTACAACAGAAAAGACGATTTTAGACAGAAAATCGCTTAGGGCCTCAAAACGGCTCTGGAAGTTTAGGATCCGAAAAACTGCTAAAAATAGTAAATTGTGCTACAATTAAGGAAATTGAAAAACTGAAAGAAGCAATGGTGGGGGTTCAAGTGGAATTGGCAGGTGGCCACCAATATCCATTTTATAATTTAGAGCAAAAGCCCACAAAATAAATGTCAAGAGTACATAATAATAATAAAAATATTAACATTTTATTTTCCATTTAACTTATATGATTCCACTAATTTTAACATTGTTTTTTTAAGTAAATATAATTTTAACATTATTTTTTATGTAAATATATGCAGTGTCTATAAACTGCGCATTTGGAATTTATTTCAGGTCCATGCCTTTCCTATTCCAAAAATCACACCTAAGAGGGAGTATGCATGTAACGTGATTTTTCCTTATGGGCTTCTGCCATTAATTTTCCCATTATTTTTTACTTGCAATTGGTTTTTCCCATGGGTCTATTTTAGCTGCTAGGCGTGACATTTAAAATACAATGAAATAACTACTATGTCCACATTGAGTACAATGTATATTTAATAGAGACATGCATAGATTCATATTATTGGACTATTAATCTTGTAAATGTTAGACATAATTGAGATATGAAAGTTCTAGTTTGTGTGATCTTTCCGGTCATGTTGTAGAGTTTGTTGTTTCTGATTTGAGTTAATTAGAGTTGAGCAGTCTTTGTCCTCTAGGTTGTTATGCTTATCACTCTATTGATTCCATTGGCATATAATGTACCACTATCATGTATTTCTGTACCACTATCATGTATTTAGTGTGGGTGTGGGTTTAAATGCGAGAATAATGAAGAAATAGAATTAGTTATTAGTTATGGTTGGTTGAACTGAATTAGTTAGGAATTGGTTGCCAGAATTAGTTGTGAGTTACCTATATAAATGTCATGTATTGAGCAGATGAATGAATAAAAATTGTGTGAGCTTTGTCTCACTTTGCTGAGGTTTCTGCCTGTGTTTTATTGTAGTTTTTATTCTAATTTGGTATCAGAGCTCAGTATTTTATTTTGTCTGCACCTCTCTCCTCTTCGCGGGCAGACTCTGCCATTAGAGTGTGTGCAGTGACAGGCAGTTGTGTGGGTCGGCCTTGTTGGACCGTTTCCGCTGTGCTAGGCGTTTTTCCCTTTCATTTGTTGTTGCTGTTCTTTACGCCTCTGTTTTTTCTCTTATGAAATTACCGCACATTTACTTGGTGGTGGGAGCTATCAGCTTTATGCGCTGATTCCCTGGGAGCTTGTGAAAAATTGAGTCGTTTTTTGAAATTAATGCTGTGGTTCTCGCTGTTGTTGTGATGGCACATGTGCATACTCAGAATTTGTGGTTTTTCCAGGATAGCACGAATTAATACTGTGGCTTTTGCTGTTGGTATCCCGTCAATTTCTGAATCGGCTTTTGCTGTTGGTATCCCAGACATGTGCCCAACCCGCTTGCCCTCGGAGCTCCCTATTACCATTGCCAAAACACTCTGTAACTCCATCTCCGCTTCGCAAAGCGTCCCTAGTCTCCTCTGATCCTCTGGCACTGCCAAGGCTGGCAGCGCTGCTACTGCCTCTGCCACCTGCGTATCCACTAGCGCGGATTCCTACAGTCAAAACTGGAGATAGGACCGACGTTCGTACACCCGACCTCCATTGCAGCCTCAGAGCTCGAACAAGTTCGTTCTCTCCATTGCAGCCGCAGAGTTTTTTTTTATTTTAGCAGAGTTTTATTTATTAACCAGTGCTGTGAAACTTCAATCGAAAGTTGTGAGTGTTTTTTGTTCAATAAGAAGTCTGTTTTTTCTTGAACAAGAAGGCCGTGGTTAAGTTTTGTTGGAAGCTTGAGATTTTTTTTGTGGTGGAGAAATGGCTAATCCCCTTGCAGATTCATATTTAAATGAGTCTACAAAACTTGATGGAGAAAACTTATGTCAATTGGAAATTTAAGATCACAACAGTACTGGAGGCATACAATCTCTGGACGATGTTCAAAGGTGACGAGACCAAGCCTCAACCTCCTAATGCCACTCAAGATTGGGAGAAGCGTGAAATGAAAGCAAGGGTGTTGCTACGCATGTCAGTGAAGGACAATATTATTCCTCACATTCGGGACTGTGAAACTTCGAAGGCGACATGGGACACCCTCAAAGGTCTGTATGAGACTACTAATGCAAACCGTATTTTATTTTTAAAAACAAAGCTGCTATCTATCAAAATGGATGCCAATGAAAGCATTAGCAATTTTGTTTCCCGAATTAAAGACTTTAGTGATAAGCTTGGTGATATTGGTGAAAAGGTTTCTAGTACAGATTTGGTAATTGTTGCTTTAAAGGGGTTAGTTCCCGACTACAAAGTCTTTATTTCAGCTCTCTCAGCAAGACCGACACCTCCTACATTTGAAGAATTGGCTGGAATTCTTCTTCAAGAAGAAGAGCGCATGAAAAATTTTGATCTGGAGTCAAATGGTTCTGATTTGGCTTTGACTGCAAGAGGCAAAAGACCATTCTGAGGGAGACCATGGGACAGAAACAGAGGTCGTTTTCAAGCAAAGCAAAAAGGTATGGCACCTCCTAATTCTTATGTTAAAAGGAACATTGAATGTCATTATTGTGGAAAACCTGGACATCTGGCTAAAGATTGCTATAGGAGAAAGAATAATGAATCAAATCAAAGACATAACAGGCATAATGGAAATTACACAAACAGAGACACCTCGGTGAATGATGGATTTAAAAATCTTAAGTTATTTCTTTCTGATGCTGCATTGTCTGCTGAAACTGATGATGAGAATGCTTGGTTCATATATTCTGGTGCATCGGCACACATGACTTGTAATAAAGAATGGTATGATAAATATTATGAGAAATTTGATGGTACACACATTTACCTAGGAGATGATAGGTCACTTAAAGTTCAAGGCTATGGCATAATCAATGTGTACTTACCTAATGGACAACTGCGACAAATTCATAATGTGATGTATGTCCCTGCTCTCAAAAAGAATTTACTATCTGTTTCCACTATCACTGATAATCATTTACAAGTAGAATTTGGTAAATTGGGGTGTATAGTGAAAGATGTTCAGGACCACTACAGGGTTGTCTCAACAGGTACCAGGGTTGGAGGATTATACAGATTGGATGTGACAGTGAAGCACCATGTTGCATTGACATCCCAAGAGACATCGACAGCAGAATTATGGCATCACAGGTATGGGCACCTAAATTACAATGATTTATCGTTGTTACAAAGGAAATCAATGGTTGAAGGTTTTCCTGTTATGAAGTGTGAACATTTACCATGT
>APFE031564371.1:174775-187910 GCA_000404065.3 Pinus taeda
ATTTCTCCATTAAGGGAGGATGTGAGAATAATGAAGAAATAGAATTAGTTATTAGTTATGGTTGGTTGAACTGAATTAGTTAGGAATTGGTTGCCAGAATTAGTTGTGAGTTACCTATATAAATGTCATGTATTGAGCAGATGAATGAATAAAAATTGTGTGAGCTTTGTCTCACTTTGCTGAGGTTTCTGCCTGTGTTTTATTGTAGTTTTTATTCTAATTTTAAATTACTTAAAGTTTCTTCTAGACAGTTTTGTTGTTTTTTTTCATACTTTGATATTAGAGCTCTATGATATCTGTTTTTGAGTTGTCCTCGTGATTTTCTTGGAGAATGTTATTAAAGATACGGTGACATACTTAAATCACTAGTTGCTGGTAGCAATGATAGTGGACTATTACTAGATTTTGCTGTTTGAGGCATTTCAATAATTTACAATCCGACAGATCATCTCGTTGGATTTGTAGATCGTCTTTCCAATTGAGAAAAAAAGATCATTGTTTATTGCATTTTAACCGTTCATATCATTGGTGTATTCACTCCCCAATTGAGTTATCAACTTGTTTCCAGTAGTGCATGCCTCTTCATGGTCACATTCATTTCTAGCTACAAATTTAGATTCGTATGTAGGTAGGGTAGTGCCACTGTGAGAAGTAGAGAAGTGACCAATGAAGAAACATTCATAGTGGCATTTCTCACGAGTGTAGTCTATATGGAGTGTGAATCTAGTCATTGTGCTGGATCTAGTGACTATGACCCATTTTTCGTTATATGTTGTAGTAATTGTGTGTCAATGGCCGAGACATATTATTGAAATCATTGAAAGTTGTTAGATTTTGTGGAGAAAGTCAAATTGTTGTTGCAGTCAGTACAGTGCTATGACGGGGGCTATGCTTGTGCCGATCACAAATGAAGAGATCCATGAAGATATTCGAACCCGAGAATGGATGAAGAGCTACCCCATGGATATATGACATACATGAGGAGACTGGCCGCTATGTTGAGGTATATTTCCAGTGAATTTCCGAGGGGAATGAATTGATTCAGGGTAGGGTTAAAACTAATTACTAGTTTATGGCATTTCTATTTATATCGAGCTCACATTTTTCTGCAATTTTAGGTTGTCGAACGATCATGGATACACTGCTTTGAATTCACAAACCATCCTGATGGAGAACTTGTGTTAGTGTTGGATATGAACAGCAAAAAGGAAGGAACTGTTCATGAGCTGGAAGGCTTTGGCATGTTGAGATTTTCTCGATGAATTCCAATAGGGGGCTTCCGCAAAGTGAAATATATTTCGATGAGTGCAGGATCATCCCTGGCGCATTTTGTAGACTGCACTCCCTGTACACCAGCCTAGATTAGAATCCAACCTATGATTCTTACGAGTGAAAACAAGTATCATCTAGAGTTATGGAGATGCATGTACCAAACAAGGATTTACATTCCATGAATTCATCTATCTACAATTGTTTCAAACTAGGTTAGGGGGATTTGAGGGTCAAAATCGGCTGCTAAAAGTGCTGCAATGATAAGAAGCAATGCTGCAAAAATGAGTGGCTACGGCATGGAGATTCCTTTTCTATTTAGTGGTCAAGGTGTCCATGGCTTACACTCTTCATGGAGACATAAAGGTGTTCCAGACAACTTAGGTTCTATTCCACTTACTCAAGAACGTTCTATCTCTATATTTCGAAAATTTGGGCGATATTTTTTCTCGGGGCCTCTGAAAATATAAATAAAATCTAGCATTAGCTCAGGCCTAAATTCAACATCTCCGCTACAGTCCTTTCCTGCACAAATCCAATCGGGAAGCCATAGAAGTAAAACAGAGAAAGTGTTACTATAAAGTTTTCCATACAGAAATTATTTGAAAGTGTTTCACTCAGAACTTATCCGAAAGATTTGTACTTAACAAAGAAATTCGATGCACAAAATGCTGGGCCATGGTGTACATTTTTGTGATATGCAGAAATTCGCAGAGAAAGAACTAGAAACCGGAATGGAGCTAACAACTCCTTTCATTATTCAAAATTAGTTAAATAAACTATATAGGAGACAAGAAACAGACAACAATAAAACAACAATAAATGACTGTAGAAAGTTCCAACTAAACTCAATTGAGGTGAAACTGACTATGACACCTAGCAAATAATAGGATTAAATATCATGACACCTAGCAGACAATTTCGAAGGGTTTGATTTTAAAAGGGTGATAAAAGATTTTCAAAAAGAAAGGGCAGTGTTGCATTTCTGTTTAATTTAAACAAAACAAGTCTTGAAAGGTCGATTCCAAAAAAAAGGGGGCTGCACATTGGCATTTGAGGAAATGGCTTCCTCTAGTGCTTTGCCACAAACATCGATTTTTCTTGGCAAAAATTATGAATTTTGGTCGTTATGGATGAAGACATTTATGGAAGCACAAGAATGTTGTGATACACTTCAGAACGCCTATATAGAGTTGACACAAGAAGCAAGGGAAATCATGAACAATAATCACAGGAATGCAACTATTGAACTCAGAAGGAAAGAGCATATAGGCAAATGTTGGATACAAACTCAATTGATGAATTTATCTTCAACAAGATAACTAGCGCATCAACAAAAAAGGAAGCTTGAAATATTTTGAAAGTTGCATGCCAAGGTAATGATACAATGAAGAGTGTAAAATTGCAAACATTGCATGCTTAGATGGAAACCCTCAAGATCACTGCCACAGTTGACTAGTTCATGACTAGGATCATAGGCATTGTCAATCAAATCAAACTTATTGGTGAAACCATTACAAATCAAAAGATAATTGAAAAGCTATTTCGAAGCCCCCCCACGAAATATGACATGGTTGTAACAACCATTCTGGAATCCAAAGATTTGAAAACTTTATGAGTAAAACAATTGACTGGATCATTTTTGGCACACGAAACAAGACTTAACCTGGCAGAAGATTTCATGGAACAAACTTTCAAAGCACAAGTATCTCTTCTCAAAGGCATATGTATAGGATATAAAGGAAGAAACAAGCAAGGCAGAGGCAAATCAGAACATCATCATGCATCAGAGCAGTGGAGACCTACAAAAAACCAAATATAGAGTTATAGAACATGGAACAAATCTAATGTTCAATGTTATTACTACAATAAATTTGGGCATTATGAACATCACTACACAAATAAATAGTTAGATCAATAAAGAGACAGTGTCCATGTCTCCAACATTGAAGGAGAATCCTCTAAAACCATGTTTCTTTCCTTCCATATTTATGAAAATAGTCACAACGAGGACCTTTGGTTGTTGGGCAATGTTTGCAACAGTCATATTATAGGTAACAAAAATCTAAGTTTTTGTGTTGATGCTTCCATAACATCTGGAATTACTCTTGGAGTCAGGTACTATCCTTGTTCTTACCAAATAGAATCAACAGAAATGTAGACCTGATGTTTATTATGTTCCATGATTGAATCATAACCTCATTACTGTAGGTCAATTAATGGAAGATGGTTATGATGTCATATTCTAGGGGACTACATGTTATATCTATGACAAACCTCCTAATAGAAAATTAATAGAAAAGGTTGAAAAAACCAAGAATAAAATGTTTACATTGACTCTTAGAAGTCAAAATATTTCATATTATTTTGCACATGATGTGTCAAGAATAGATGAGTCACAAGCATAGAATTCTAGGTATGGGCATATTGTGTGCAAAATATTGTGAAATTTTTCGACTTCTAAGAGTCAATGGAAACATCCTATTCTTTGTTTTTCAACCTTTTCTATCAATATTCTATTACGAGGTTTGTCATAGATATAACATGTGGTCCCTTAGATTATTACATCATAGCCATGTTTCATCAATTTACCTACACTAATGAGGTTATGCTTCATTTGTGGAACTAATGTGGTATATTCCCTCAAGAGTATAAGTTTGCTTTAGAAACATTATATGGTCATTGGTCTCCATGTTTTGAATGAAAAAAATTGTAACTGCGAAGTATGTATTCTAGTAAAGAATAAAATGGAGAGCTTTCAAATATCTTCCACTAGAGAAAAGAAAGCTTTAGATCTAGTCCATATAGACATATGTGGCCCAATGAAAACACAATCCATTGGTGGTAGTCTTTATTTTCTTACCTTGATTGATGATTATAGTAGGAAGATATGGGTTTATTTTCTCAAAAATAAATTTGATACTTTCTCTAAATTTAAAGAGTTCAAAGCATAAGAAAAAAAGTAGAGTGGAAAGCCTTTGAAAGTACCCAGGTCTGATAGAGGAGGAGAATACAATTCTAGTGACTTCAAATCTTTTTATTAACAACAAGGAATCATCATGCAGAACAAATAAAGATACACTCCACAACATAATGGAGTAGAAAAAAGGAAAAATCAATCAATAATGAATATGGCAAGATGCATGCTTCATCAGAAGAAGTTGTTGAATGACTGTTGGGCTAAGGAAGTTTCTACTGCAATATATGGTATCAATAGATCTCCAACAACCAGTGTCCAAGATGCAGTACCTCAAGACGCATGGGATGGTAAGAAGGTGAATGTCTCTCACTTTCACATTTTTGGTTATGTAGCATTTGCACATGCTGTCGACAAATTCAGAAGAATCTTGATGATAGAAGTGAAAGATGTATTTTTTTATAGGCTATATTGAACAATCTAAAGCCTATAGACTCTATAATACAGTCATAAAGAAGTTTTTTTAAGTAGGGATTTTAATTTAAAAGAAAAAATCTTGGTATGATCAAATCGATGAAGCTTTACATCAACCTATTCATCCTCCACAACTACCCAAATTTTAGGTTTAGGAAGAGCCATACCACTCTGACGATGGTACATCTTCTAGTAGTGAATCGAGTAGTGAAAATTAGAAAACTATAAGTATCGGAGAAATATATAACTAGGAGCATGAGTTTGATTAGAATAATATGTTTACCTTTCTTTCTTTTCACCCGACCCATTTTGAAGATGCAGTGAAAGAAAAGCATTGGGTTGATGCAATGAATTAAGAAATCACTTCCATAGAGAAGAATAGACTTAGAAATTGCTTGACCTCCCAAGAGACAAAACCAACATTGGTGTAAAGTGGGTATACAAGACCAAACTGAATGAAAAAGGAGAAATTTAAAAACATAAGGCAAGGTTGGTTGCTAAATGATTCTCATATTAGTTTGGTCTCGACTATGGTGAAGATTTTTCTCAAGTAGCAACGTTAGACATTGTGAAAACTATTATGGCCACAACAACTCAACACAAATGGAAAAATTTTCAACTTGATGTAAAATTTTCTTTCTTAAATTTTATATTGCAGGAAGAAGATGTACACAAACCTCTTGGTTTTGAAGTTCTAGGATAGGAGCATAATGTGTACAGGATGAAGAAAGACTTGTATGGATTGAAACAAGCTCCCCTAGATTGCAGGTACAATCATATCAACACTTATCTCATCAAAAGTAGTTTTTGTAGAAGCAACCATGAGCCAACTCTATATACCAAAACTCATGAAGGTAAAATTCTCATCGTTTTCCTTTATGTGAATTATTTTCTTTATACAGACAATATGATGTTAGAAGAATTCAAAGCAACAATGTAAACAAAGTTTGATATAACTGATCTAGGGCTCATGAGGTACTTCTTAGGCATTGGAATTCAACAATCTCCTAATGGAATTTATGTTTGTCAACAAAAATATGCCACTGACATCCTCCAAAAGTTTGGAATGACTAATTTAAAACCAATTGTTACTCCAATAGCTCTAGGGACTAAGCTGAGTAAACAAGAAGAAGGACCACCCAAATATTCCACATTTGATAATAGTCGAGTTGGTAGTCTGTTGTATCTCACTGCAACTACAAACGATATCATATTTGAAACTAGTTTTTTTTCCAGGTTTATGCAATCACCTAAGACTTCCCATTGGAAGGTTGTAACAAGGATCTTACGATATGTTGCAGGGACCCTGGACTATGGTTTATTCTACAAAATTATGAAGGAAGTTTAGGTGATTGCAAAAGCACCTTAGGGTATTCTTTTTCACCTTGGAACCAATTTGATCTAATGGTCATCGAGGACACAACCCAACGTTTCGATATATTCTACAAAGGTAGAATATGTAGCTACCAATTCAGCAACTTGTGAAGTAATGTAGCTAAGAAGATTATTAAATTATCTTTCAAATGTTCAGAAGGAGCCAACTCATATTTACTTTGATAATAGTTCTGCAATTTCTTTATCAAACAATCGTGTCTTTCACAACAAGAGAAAGCACATTGACACAACTTTCCATTTCATTTGTGAGCTTGTCAATGATGGAGATATCTTACTTAATTTTTGTTGGTGTTTGAGTGTGAATATCTATTCAACCCTTTTCCACATTTAATTTATCAATCCAGGTGCTTACATTATTTCAAGGTAATGTGCAAAATATATGCAGGTGGCAATGACACAATCAATTAACAATCTTAGATTCAATAACTGAGTTAACGGAAGAACCACTGTGACAATAAATAAGAGTAAATTGCAAAACTATAAAAAGAATTCACATCTATTAATTAAATTAATGTAACAACAATTGAAATAAAACAACACCTATGAAATAACAACACATAGAAATAATGCAACACCTTATCAGAAGAGTGCACCTAACTCTCTGACCAGGGCTGCGGTGGATTCACAGCTTATAGAGAGAAAAGAAACATAACTTGCATTCAATTAATTAATCATCCTTCTGTTACAATCTCAATCTCTTGCACGGCTAACCCTGATTCACAACATTGAAACCCTTCTTATACGATACATAGAGAAAATTGTCTCTCAATATGACAGCTAATGCCTATCAATTTATGTTAAGTTATGGTATGTTCTAGGCTTATAACAGTTCACTTATTTTTCTTATTATATTCCACAGATTAGCAATCACATGTACATAAAGTAAAGTGCAGATAGAACCTTAAACGATCGACAGAAGACAAGCCAAGACAAGAGACACAAGATGTGTCGGCTAGCCAGGGACAAACCCCACAATGTGTGGGGAAACCCTTTGATCAATTATTCTTTTATCTTCAATAATTCAGCAAAGAGAAACAATACAATAAATCTGATTTATATCAGCAATAGCAAACCCTAGATCAACAACATCAACATTAGCGGCTTCATCATCAAACTAGGGCAGACGATATCTCACAGACTGATCGTCGAATCGGCATGATTCCACCACCAAATTTTCGGCTTCCAAAGGAGGTTCAGTTGAACCTACAACGCAGTTTAGATGAGGAGATCTTCTAGTCCATGTAGGTCAACCTTTTCTTATGTAGTTTCAGCTTCAGTTTCAGCAACTTCCTTCAAACTAGGGCAGTCGATATCTTGTAAACCGTCTGTCGGATTGACTTGATTCCACCACCAAAAGTTGCAGCTTTTAGAGGAGGTTCAGATGAACCTATAGTGTAGTTTAGATGAGGAGATCTTCTAGTCCACGCAGGTCAAACTTTACTTTTGCAGTTGCAGCTTCAGTTTCAGCAACTTCCTTCAAACTAGGGCAGTCGATATCTTGCAAACCGTCCGTCGGATTGACTTGATTCCACCACCAAAAGTTGCGGCTTTCAGAGGAGATCTAGATGGACCTACAACGTAGTTCTAAGGAGGAGATCTGATGGTCAACGCTGTTCAAACTTTGGATCTGCAGTTGTAGCTTCAGGTTCAACAACTTTCGGCTTCACATGTTTGAGAGAGAGACCATTTTATGCGTAGTAGAGAAGAGAATCTTTTCTGTGCAATAGAGAGAGAGATGTGATGAGATGAGTGAGTCCAAATGAGGAAAAGTCCTCCTATATTTATACACAACGTTGGTGTTTGAATAGATGCGACTATTGGGATTCTGAGCCTACATGAGTTGTAGGTCAGCTTGATAATAATTCCATAATCAAAATAAATTCATATCTCCATGAATACTTATAGGAATCAGATGATCTTTATATCAATCCTACACTTATAGATGAGAGGAATCTAATACAAATATTATCAGCCATGAAGAAGATGACCCACATGAAGTTTTGCCTTGGTTGCCAATTTTAACACTCCGTCTCAACTAGGGAGAACTTCATCTGCAATCTGTCTATTGGTCGTTACTATTCATCCATCGAATGCACTACCCTATACAGCCTGCCCTTGCCCTGCTCTGCTCTATTCTGTCTGTTCTGCTTTGTCTTGTTCTGCCTTGTACTGATCTATATTGTTCTGCTCTGTTATGCTCTGCTCTTGCATTGTTCTGTTTTTCTCTGTTTTTGTCCGAATTATGAAGAAGAAGAAATGATCAAGGATGTCTCATACTGACTCAAAGTTAGTCTCAGAGTATGTACCACTGGTCTTAGACTAGTCTCAACCAACCCAAAGTCAGCATCATAGTGAGTATAACTCCACTAGTCCCAGACCAGTATCATCATCTACTGACTCAAAGTCAGTCTCAAAGTGTGTACCACTGGTCCCAGACCAGTCTCAACTGACCCAAAGTCAGCTTCATAGTAAGTACCACTCCTACCACTGGTCCCAGACTAGTATCGCAGTCTCAGAGAGTGTACCACTGGTCCTAGACCAGTCTCAACTGACCCGAAGTCAGCGTCATAGTATGTATCACTCTCACTAGTCCCAGACCAGTACTGCACTGACACGAATTCAGTCTCAGAGTATGTACCACTAGTCCCAGACTAGTCGCAACTGACCCCAAGTTAGTGTCATAGTATGGTACAACTCCTACCACTGGTCCCATACCAGTATAATTGATCCCAGATCAATGGAGGTCATCCTAGCATAGGGAGTGCGGTAGATACAACGATGTGTCCATCGGTACTACTATGGTCCCTAACTTCATTTCCCTGCTCATTGATTAGATGAGAGGTACTTCCCATGAGTCCCAGACTACATGGGTAGGATGCCTCGACAGGAGAACTAATCAATCCTGTCCTCACAGGAGAACACATCAATCCTGCTACAATCGCCATGGAGAACACATCAATCCAGGCTGCCATGTAGAACACATCAATCCAGGTCTCACAGGAGAACACATCAATCCTGCTACAATCGCCATGGAGAACACATCAATCCAGGCATCACAGGAGAACTAATCATCCTGCTACACAGGAGAGCGAATTATCCTATTCCACAAGAAAGTGAATCATCTTGTCCTACAAGAGAGTGAATCATCTTGTTCCAGTGCGCATCACCAGGGGAGGGTGAGTCACCCTGTGGTCGTATGTTGCTCCAGTAAGAACCACAAGTCCTCAGAGCTCCCAGAGCTCAATGTATGCAACATGCAAGACCCTTGTACAAGGGTTTCTTGACGACTCCAAGTCGTTTGGGAAAATCATAGATTAGATCTTTCCTTGGGGCTTTGACAAGGTGTATCGACCTATACATCATCTTAATGGGATGGAGCCTCCTTGCTCATTGACTTACCATATCCCAGATGATGTCTATTTATTGGAGCAATCGACGAATATGGGATTCCTCAATAATTGAATCCCACCTCTGGTTGTTACAGAGAATCATAGTGGTACGTGTTCAAACAGTTCACTGAATAGCTTCCCCAACCAGGCAACTTCATATGAGATCATACTCATAGATATGTATCTGGTCTCAGCAGTGTTTATGGAAACCGACTTCTGCTTCCTGCTCATCCATTATATTGAAGCATAATCCAAAGACAAACAACACTAAAAGTGCTACAGTGATCCTCCACACTACCTGCTTAATCAGGATTAGAATAATCATGCAGTTTCATATTTCCGACAGTGTATCTCAATCCATGAGAGATTGTGTCCTGAAGACATCTCAGAAGATTCTTGGCACTAATCTAGTGAGGCTCAACCAAATATGAGCTGACAATGCTAACTGCAAAACATATGTTCAGACGGAGGTTCACCAAGAACATCAATGCGAATGAGTTTTTGAAACTCAGAGGCATTTCCTAAATCTGGTTCGACATCACTACCATATAGCTTCTGAAAGTTAAGATCCTCCAGGTAGTCACAGGCTTGCAGTCCACCATACCAAATCTTTTCAAAATCATGACCACATATTTTCCTTGAGATAGGAAAATTTTCCTTGGCTTCTGTCACACTTCAAGTCCTTAGTTCTTCATTTCAAATTCAGAATCCAACTCCCTCTTACATTTGTGAATGAGAGGGTATGCACCTGTTAGAAAGAGGTCATCCACATACAACACCAGTCTGAGAGGCTTGTCATTTCCAACCTTAAGGTAAAGGTTAGGATCGACTTCACTCTTAGTGAATCCCAACTTCATCAAGTAGCTATCAATCCTCTCATACCATGCTCGAGGTGCTTGCTTCAGGTCATAGAGAGCCTTCTTCAACCTGCATACATGATATTTTCAACCATAAATCTCAAATCCTTTAGGTTGCTCGACATAGACCTCTTCATTTATCGAACCGTGCAAGAACGCAGTCTATCCATTTGATGTAGGTTCCATCCTTGTGAAGCCACAAGGGCTATGATCACGCAGATGGTCGTATATCTGGCAACAGGTGCAAATATCATAGTCTATACCTTCCTTCTGGGAGAAACCACGTGCAACAAAATGAGCCTTATACTTTTTCGTACTTCCATCAGCTGCATGCTTTATCTTGTAAAGCTGTTTTGAAGTAACAATTATCTTGTCCGGGGTCTGGGAACTATTTTCCAAACATCATTCTCCATAATAGACTCATATTCTATGGTCATATCATCCTTCCATACTTGATGCTTGACGACATTTGAGAATGATGATCATGCTCATGATGGTCAGGTATCCCTGATACCTGTTAGGTTTCTTACTTTTATGGAAGGTTCCTCAAGGTGCAACATGTCCTTTAGCATCATCAAGTATCCCCCTAAGCAATGAAGGCCTCTTCCTAGAAGAGCAAGGCTCATGTGGATGAGGATCAATCGGATCCATGGGTTCTTCTACATCAGGCATTGATTCATCATCCTTTTCTTTTGGTTCCTTGGTGTCGTCTTCTTCAGAGTTCCTCAAAGTCGGAAGATTTTCCACCTTGCTGAGAGCCATATCTTCATCAAAGGTGACATCATGACTAATCACGACTTCCCTTTAACTGGCTACATAGATTCTATAGCCTTTAGTATTTTCCCCATAGCCCACGAAAATTTCCTTTCTTTCCAGATGCACCCAATTTATTTCTTTTCTCTTTTGGCACATGAAAATATACAAGGCTTCCAAAAATTCTAAAACGAGAAACATCAGGTTTCTTAGCAGTGAACTTTTCTTCAGGAGTCTTGGAACCCAATGCTTGATGAGGGCATTGATTTTGTACATATACGGCGGTGTTTGTAGTTTCAGCCCATAGAAACTTCAGAAGTCTTTGATCATGTAGCATGGCCCGAACAACTTCCACAATCGTATGGTTCTTCCTTCTCGCCACACCATTCTGCTCAGAAGTATGTGGTGTAGTAGTCTCCCTCTTAATGCCAGCTTCAGATATGCCTGAGTGAACCAACTGTAATATATCAGAGGTCTTAATTTTGGCTTGGGGGGAATGGTCCCCTTTTAAGCTTTCCTTTGGCACATCTTGGACATACACCTTCTTTCTCTGCTTGGAATTCGTGCATCCCTGTCACCATTTGTCTTACACTGAGTATAGCTTTATAATGAAGGGGGGCAAACCTCCGATGCCAAAGTTTGGACTGAAGAGATGTGTCATAAGACATGACACCTAGCGGACTTCCATTGACCTGATATAATGAATCAACGCTAAACCCAAGAGTAAAGGCATCTTTAACATTATTTTTCCATATATGTACCTTGCCATCACTGAAGGTTACCTTGTAGCCTTGGTCTTGCATTGCCGAGGTGGACACTAGGTTCTTTTTGAGGTCAGGTGCATTTAATACATCTTGGAATTTCTAGCCTTCTTGAATGGTTGTCCTTTTCCTTGATTCCCAACTCTCTTCTTACCTTTGCTATTGAATTTTTTGTTCCTTTGATTTCCATCAGAGGGATTTTGATCATCATCCTGGTGTGAGTCCTTTCTATCAGGGCACTCCCTTGCATAGTGACCTACTTTATCGTAGATGTAACATCGTCATTTTCTTCCACCCTTAGGTCCATCCTTTCCTTTTGATTTAGTCCCAGAATTATTTCTTTTCTTAGCATGAGAAGAAAAGGCAACAAGAGGACCTTTAGGCATGGGAATTTCTTGCTCTTCTTCCCTTGTTTCTTCTTGAATGATCTAGCCATTAATTCCTCGAAACCAGGAATTATATTATTGTTCAGAAGAGTAGTCCTGAACACGTACCATTCGGATGGTAATCCTCCAAGAGTCGTGAGTGTCATTTCTCTATCGGTAATAGTCTCCCCAATAGATAGGAGATCGTTCTTGATCTCGGTGATTCTTAAGAAGTATGCTTGTATACTCTCATCTTTACCCATCTTGATTTTCCTCAGTTTATTTCTAAGAAACAAAACTTGATTTGCATCATTAACTTTAAATAAACTCACCAGTCTATCGTAGATTCCTTGGAGGTGTCCAGTTCAGAGATGTAGGCCACCAAGTGCTTGTCGATAGAGTCCCAGATGATCTTCTTTGTTTTGACTTCTCCATTTTTCCATTTGTTCCAGGCAGCAGCGGATGCATTTAATGGAGGCTCAACAATATTGCCTCTTACATGGTTGAACCGTTCAGCACTCCTTGATCTTTTAGGGTTAGATCGATAGACATCTTCCATCCGTGATAGTCAACTTTCTCACGGAGCTTGTCTTCGGCAGGAAAGAGTGTTGAGGATCCCATAGTTCTTTTAGGATAGCCTTGCCAATCTTCTCTTCGGTGATTGCTCTTGCTCTTGCTCGGGCTTTGTCTTCACCTCAGCTCTGATACCATGTTAAGTTATGGTATGTTCTATGCTTATAACAATTTACTTCTTTTCTTATTATATTCCACAGATTAGCAATCGCATGTACATAAAGTAAAGTGCAGATAGAACATTAAACGATCGACAGAAAACAAGCCAAGACAAGAGACACAAGATGTGGCGGCTAGCCAGGGACAAACCCCACAATGTGTGGGAAACCCTTTGATCAAATCTTCTTTTATCTTCAATAATTCAACAGAGAGAAATAGTACA
>APFE031564371.1:187920-281178 GCA_000404065.3 Pinus taeda
AGAACACATCAATCCAGGCCTCACAGGAGAACTAATCATCCTGCTACACAAGAGAGCGAATCATCTTGTTCCACAAGAGAGCGAATCATCTTGTCCCACAAGAGAGTGAATCATCTTGTTCCAGTGCGCACCACCAACGGAGGGTGAGTCACCTTGAGGTCGTATGTTGCTCCAGCAAGAACCGCAAGCCCTTAGAGCTCCCAGAGCTCAATGTATGCAACATGCAGGACCCTTGACTCCAAGTCATTTGGGAAAATCACAAATTAGATCTTTCCTTGGGGCTTTGACAAGGTGTATCGACCTGTACATCATCTTAATGCGATGGAGCCTCCTTGCTCATCGACTTACCATATCCCAGATGATGTCTATCTGCTGGAGCAATCTACGAATATAGGATTCCTTAATAATCGAATCCCAAATCACAGTGGTATCCAATGTAAATCCAAATAGCTCACTGAAGAGCTTTCGTAACCAGTTTGCCTCACACGAGGTCATGCTAGCAGCAATATATTGTGCTTCGGCGGTGCTCAAAGCCATCGACTTTTGCTTCCTGCTCATCCAGGATATAGAAGCAGATCCCAAGGTGAAACAACACCCAGAAGTGCTCTTACGGTCCACCACACTGCCTGCCCAATTAGCATCAGTATATCCAAGTAGTCTCACATCTTTGGCAGTGTATCTCAACCCATTGGTAATTGTGCCATGAAGATATCTTAGAAGATTCTTGGCATCAGTGTAGTGAAGCTCAACCAAATATGAGCTCACAGTGTTAACTGCAAAACATATGTTCGGACGGAGGATCACCAAGAACATCAACGTGAATGAGTTTTTTGAAACTCGGAGGCATTTCCCAAATCTGGTCCGACATCACTACCATACAACTTCTACAAGTTAAGATCCTCGAGGTAGTCACAGGCTTATAGTCCATCATACCAAATCTTTCCAATATCTTTACCACATATTTTCCTTTGAGATAGGAAAATTTCCCCTGGATTCTACCACACTTCAAGTCCTTAGTCCTTCATTTCAAATTCAGAAGCCAACTCCCTCTTACATTTGTGAATGAGAGGGCTTGCACCTATTAGAAAGAGGTCAGCCACATACAGCGCTAGTATGAGAGGCTTGTCATCTTCAACCTTAAAGTAAAGGTTAGGATCGGCTTCACTCCTAGTGAATCCCAGCTTCATCAAGTAGCTATCGATCCTCTCATACCATGCTCGGGTGCTTGCTTCAGCCCATAAAGAGCCTTCTTCAACCTGCATACATGATATTTTCAATCATAAATCTCAAATCCTTCGGGTTGCTCCATGTAGACCTCTTCTTTGATAGAACCGTGCAAGAACGCGGTCTTGACATCCATCTGATGTAGGTTCCATCCTTGTGAAGCGGCAAGGGCTATGATCGAGCATATGGTTGTATATCTGGCAACAGGTGCAAATATCACATCATACTCTATACCTTCCTTCTGGGAGAAACCACAAGAACAAAACGATCCTTATACTTTTCTGTACTTCCATCTGCTGCATGCTTTATCTTGTAAAGCCATTTTGAAGTAACAATTGTCTTGTCCGGGGTCTAGGAACTACTTCCCAGACATCATTCTTCATGATAGACTTATATTCTTCGGTCATGGCATCCTTGCATACTTGATGCTTGACAGCGTCTGAGAATGATGAAGGCTTATTTTGTATGATCGTGCTCATGATGGTCAAGTATCCCTGATACCTATTAGGTTTCTTACTTTCACGAAAGGTTCCTCGGGGTGTAGCATGTCCTTCAGCATCATCAAGTAGCCCTCTAAGCCATGAAGGCCTCTTCCTAGAAAAGGAAGGCTCATGTGGAGGAGGATCAATCGGATCCATGGCATCAAGCATTGATTCATCATCCTTTTCTTTCGATTCCTTGGTGTCGGCTTCTTGAGAGCTCCTCAAAGTCAAAAGATTGTTCACCTTGCTGAGAGCCATATCTTCATCAAAGGTGACATCATGACTAATTACAACTTCCCTTTGACCGGTTACATAGATTCTATAGCCTTTAGTATTTTCACCATAGCCCATGAAAATTCCCTTCTTTCCAAATGCACCCAATTTATTTCTTTTCTCTTTCGACACATGAAAATATACAGGGCTTCCAAAAATTCTAAAATGAAAAACATCAGGTTTCTTACCAATGATCTTTTCTTGAGGAGTCTTGGAACCCAATGCTTGATGAGGGCATCGATTTGTTACATATACAACATCGTTTGTAGTTTCAACCTATAGAAACTTCGGAAATCTTTGAGCATGTAGCATGGCCCGGACAGCGTCCACAATCGTGCGGTTCTTCCTTCCCACCACACCATTCTGCTAAGGAGTATGTGGTGTAGTAGTCTCCCTCTTAATGCCAGCCTCAAATATGCTTGAGTGAACCAACTGTAATATATTGGAGGTCTTGCTTTGGCTTGAGGGGAATGGTCCCCTTTTGAGCTTTTCTTCAGCACATCTTGGACATACACCTTCTTTCTCTACTCGGAATTCGGGCATCCCTGTCACCATGGACTATAGCTTTATAATGAAGGGGAGCAAACCTCCGCTACCAACGTTCGGACTGAAAAGATGTTTCATAAGACATGACACCCAGCGGACTTCCATCGACCTAATATAATGAATCAACACTAAACCCAAGAGTAAAGGCATCTTTAACATTATTTTTCCATATACATAACTTTCCATTGCCGAGATGGACACTAGGTTCTTTTTGAGGTCAGGTGCATTTAATACATCCTGGACTTTCTAGCCTTCTTGAATGGTTGTCCTCTTCCTCGATCCCCAGCTCTCCTCTTACCTTTGCTGTTGAATTTGTAATTCCTTTGATTTTCCATCAGAGGGATTTTGATCATCGTCCCAGTGTGAGTCCTTTCTATCAGGGCACTCCCTTGCATAGTGACCTGCTTTATCGTAGATGTAACATCGTCCTTTTCTTCCACCCTTAGGTCCAGCCTTTCCTTTCGATTTTGTCCCGGAATTATTTCTTTTCTTAGGATGAGAAGAAAAGGCAACAGCAGGACCTTTAGGCATGGGCATTTCTTGCTCTTCTTCCCTTCTTTCTTCTTGAATGCATCTAGCCATTAATTCCTCGAAACCAGGAATTACATTATAGTTCAAAAGAGTAGCCCTGAACATGTACCATTCGGATGGTAATCCTCCAAGAGTCGTGAGTGCCATTTCCCAGTCTATCGTAGATTTCCTTGGAGGTGTCCAGTTCAGAGATGTAGGCCACCAAGTGCTTGTCGATAGAGTCTCAGATGATCTTCTGTTTTGACTTCTCCGATTTTCCATTTGTTCCATGCAACAGTGGATGCATTTGATGGAGGCTCAACAATATTGCCTCTTACATGGTCCAACACTCCTTGAACTCTTAGGGTTAGATCATTAGACATTTTCCATCCGTGATAGTCAGCTTTCTCACGAAGCTTTCCTTCGACAGAGTGTTGAGGACCCCATAGTTATTTTAGGATAGCCTCACCAATCTTCTCTTCGGTGATTGCTCTTGCTCTTGCTCGGGCTTTATCTTCACCTCAGCTCTCATTCCATGTTAAGTTATGGTATGTTATATGCTTATAACAATTTACTTATTTTTATTCTTATATTCCATAGATTAGCAATCACATGTACATAAAGTAAAGTGCATATAGAACATTAAATGATTGACAGAAAACAAGCCAAGACAAGATACACAAGATGTGGCGGGTAGCCAGGGACAAACCTCACAATGTGTGGGGAAACCCTTTGATAAACTCTTCTTTTATCTTCAATAATTCAGCAGAGAGAAACAGTACAATAAATCTGATTTATATCATTAGTAGGAAACCCTAGATCAACAACATCAACATTAGCGGCTTCATCATCAAACTAGGGCAGACGATATCTCACAAACCGACTGTCGGATCGGCATGATTCCACCACCAAAAGTTTCGGCTTCCAAAGGAGGTTCATATAAACCTACAATGCATTTCAGATGAGGATATCTTCTAGTCCACGCAGGTCAATCTTTACTTCTACAGTTGCAGCTTCAGTTTCAGCAACTTCCTTCAAACTAGGGCAGTCGATATCTTGCAAACCGTCCATTGGATTGACTTGATTCCACCACCAAAAGTTGCAGCTTTCAGAGGAGGTTTAGATGAAACTACAACACAGTTTATATGAGGATATCTTCTAGTCCACGTAGGTCAAACTTTACTTCTGCAGTTGCAGCTTCAGTTTCAACAACTTCCTTCAAACTAGGGCAGTCGATATCTTCCAAACCGTCTGTCGGATTGACTTGATTTCACCACCAAACGTTGTGGCTTTCAGAGGAGATCCAAATGGAACTACAATGTGGTTCTAAGGAGGAGATCTGATGGTCAATGCTAGTCAAACTTTGGATCTGCAGTTGCAGCTTCAGGTTCAACAGCTTCCAGCTTCACATGTGTGAGAGAGAGACCCTTTTCTGCGCAGTAGAGAAGAGACTCTTTTTTGTGCAGTAGAGAGAGATAGATGTGATGAGATGAGTGAGTCCAAATGAGGAAAATTCCTCCTATATTTATGCACAACGTTGGTGTTTGAATAGATGCATCTGTTGGGCTTCTGAGCCTACATGAGTTGTAGGTCGGCTTGATAATAATTCCATAATCAAAATAAATTCATATCTCCATGAATACTTATCGGAATTAGATGATCTTTATATCAATCCTACAACTATCGATGAGAGGAATCTAATACAAATATTATCAGCCATGAATAAGATGATCCACATGAATTTTTTCCCTGGTTGCCAATTTTAACAATTTACAATCATTGAAACGATCAACTAGTTGCCGAGAGAAGGACAAGAAAGGTATGGAATAGGCCTGGAATCCATTATGTTGTTACAATGCTTGCCGATATGGTCCTGGAAGCTCGAAATAACTTCTTTGATTTGCAACTATAACCTTTGACCACCGGATCTGCGAAAATGCCAAGATTAGTAACTCGCATAGGAAAAATATCCATGACTATTACTTCATTAATTAAATATTCCAAGAAAACAATGGAAGAGGGTTTATCTTGTGCGTTTAGAGTGATAATGAATATAAATGATACAAAGGGAGTGAGAGAGAGAGTAAAAATGGAGGGAAAAAGTATGTAGATTTGGCACCCAACACTTTTTGTGGTTCAAGAGATAAACTTGTAGATATTTTCACAAAAACGAGGGGGGGGGATGTATTTGAATTTCAAGGAGAAAAATTGGGCATTGTAAGTCCCAATACTTTCAACAGTTGAGATTAGGAGTGGGTGTTGAGATATTTAATCTCATTGTCCACTAGGTGACATGATATTTAGTCCCATTATCTGCTAGGTGTCATAATCATTTTTTATTCAGTCAAGTTTAATTGGAAATTTCTCTACTCATTTATTGTTGTTTGCTTCCTTGTCTAATATTTAGTTTATTTAGCTAATTTTGGATGATGAAAAGAGTTTTTAGCTCCATTCCAGTTTTGAGTTTTTTCTTTGTCTATTTTTTCCTTTTCATTCTCTGCTAGCTATCAATTATCTGCATGGAAATACTTCATGAGTACTAGTGTGGTAACTAGTGAGTGCAATCCCTACTTTGATGAATCTAGTTGCCATCATGCATGTTTCCAACCTTTACATCCAACTTCCTAGTGTGTGAAGGAATGCAAGGATGAAAACCAAGATCAAGGTTTATTGATTACTGCAAGATATCATAAATAAAATGAAGATTGATTGTTTGAATGTTGTTTTTTATTAAGTCATTATGTTGAATTTTCTATATATTCTTTAATAATCTCTCTCATAGGTCTTGGAACATCATTCGATTCTCGAAAATAAATTCCACACTTCTCCCTTTCTATAAAATTACATATAATTTATCTACAGGTCATGAGAGCGGAACAAAAGAAGCTTGGTGGGCCCATAACTTTGTGTGTTGCATAGGATAAAGGGCTACATCATTTATTTTATGTGTTGAATCCAATTTTTCTAAGGTTTTTGGCCCAATCATTGTTTTTTTCTTCAAATATTACTTTATCTAGGACTTTGTCTAAGTTGAATTTGTGTGATGTCAATAAGTAGTTTGGTGAGCTCCAAGTGAAAACATGTTGAATGAATAGATATCATTTCCACGATCTTTGGAAGGAGAGTTAAATTGATAATATTTGTTGTGTTTATTATAATTAGGAAAAAAGGGAGAGGAGGGAATTCTTTTGATATGGGAAAACCAGGAAATAGACCTCAAAATGTTATTTATGAATTTTACCTAGTACAACAAAATTTTGATGATACTTTGTAAGAAATAGAGAGGTTACAAAGACAAAATAACTCTATAATGGGAAATGTGGTAGAGCTAATACCATCAGATAATAAATAGTATCATGGATTTGTTGGTATCACTACACAAAACATAAAAATGATAGAGAAAAGGTTGGAATCAATGAATAAATGGGTAGTTTCTCTTTTCAAAATTCAAGATCAAAATAATAAATTGATAAATTCATTACAACAAGAGATATTGGCAAAGGAAAATGTGTTGTTAGCAATAAAAAATGAACTAAAATAGCTAAAACAATAGAAATTGAAGTGTGATTAAATTTGTGATACAAGTGACATGTTCCAAAGATTAATAGTTCCCACGACACTTGTAAATTGATTGAAGATAATATTGATTTTCCTATCTTATGTTCAAAGGAACATAATTATAATCATGATGATATATCTAAAGATGAATATTCTAGTAAATGTGATGAAATAAGGTGTACTAAAAATCATACAAAAGGAATGTGTTCCAAGGTTTTCCACAAAATGGGTGATGGTAAAGGTGCATAAATGGTCAAATATCTAAAGACCCGTTCATATACATGTAAGATAAAGAAATGAAGGCAATGGTTATGAATTTCGAAGAAGTAATGAAGCTATCATGTTCATGAAAGTAGATACATTGATAAGAATTGAATCATCCACAGGTACCAATGAAACAAATAAACTAAAGAAAGTGGAACAATATTGCAATTTATCTTAACAGAAAATGGAATGTACAAGCTAATTGTTGGACCGAGAAATATGAAAGCATCACATTTAGGCACATCGGGGTTGGATAGAAGCACAATAATCGTAAAGAGTTATGTTTATGTTGAAATTATTGTATAATGTCTTGTTTTCCAAAGTTAACGAGTCATTTGTTCCAACAAAACTTAGTAAGGAAAAATTTTCATTTTTTTAGTTCATGATTATTGAAGGTAGACTCATTTAAAAAAAAAAGGTAAATTCAAGTGAGTGAAATATGTAGAATAGATATGGGATTATGTGATGTAATTCTTCATGGGATGCATGATTGCTTGAGCCCTACATCCCAAACCTTTTTGGTCCAAGTTGTACAAGTTGAATTCTCGATCTTTTCTGTAACCCCTGTTGAGTCAACCCTACATGTATTCATGTCATAGCACATGTAATCATGTAACAAGTATTATCTTATGTGTAGAGATGTGGAATTAAGGGAGGAATGTGATATAGAATAATATCATCAAGTGATTAAGTTGGGACCAAGTTTAACATGTTCATGATCCATGGTTGCTGGAAGAAGTAGATGTTCATGGAATAGTTAGTTTTATGCAAGTAAAAAAAGGGATGAAGAAGAAAGATATCCCAAATTAAGACATTTGATATGATCCTAGACGCAAAAATAAAATTTTTAGTGATAGTGAATGTGAAAATATTATGGCACCAATGAAGATTGCAAGAGGAAAAAATAAATGATGATGGCCAAGTCTATTATGACATTTATGAGTATGTACCTAGTATATTTATGAGAGAAGCTTGAGAATTTTATGTACTCGAATCAAATGTGAGTTTGAAGAGACAAGTTCACTCCCATAAACCATCTGGTAAGTTAAGAAAACACATTGATGTAGCTTATAGTTTGTGGTAAGCTAGAAACCATATGGTTGTAAGGTTTGTGGTTATCCAGAAACCATTATTGTAGTGTATAGTTCAGGGTAATCGAAAACCACTTCATGTTTATGTGATATTTTTCATAAATAAAAGGCACTGGAGTTGTGATGGTTGAGCGTCATCCATATAAAAGAAAAAGGTGTAATGCTAAAGTGTGGTTATGGGTAAACCAATGAAAATATAGAATAATGATGAAGTAGGGGGAGCTACAGGTATAGACATGAGAATATGTGATAAAATCACGGTGGAATGAACCATGTGAATGAAGGACATTCTATTAGAGTATCAGTAGTGGTGGTTGGTTACCCATGCATTTCGGTGGATGGTTTCTCCTTTATATGGATTTCAAAACCATAGAAGTATGATGAAAATGCCAAACTAAAGTAGATATACACATTGATCATCAAGAGGATCATGTGCTACTTATCCATAAACTATCATGGATATTCCACTAGACAATTTGTCATAACATATATGATTAAATTATACTTAAAAATACGAATTAAACACTATGGGGGTTTATTTATCTTTAGATTTATGGATCTATAAATTATTGTGTATTGTCTATGAATATAAATTATAATTATGTAAAAAATAGAACATAATAAAATAAAAACTCACAAGACATAATTGAAACAAGATATAACCTAGGAAACTCTTTCGGTAGAAAACCCAGCTAGAAGTTGAGGACACTCTACTCTCTTTCTATGAATAGAAAATGGATATGAGTATAAATAAATAATAATTGTTTCTTATGGGCTATTATAGTGACAAAATATTTTTTGTGCCCTCTCCATTTATCTCTCAACTAATTTTCTTAGACATGGAACAAAAAACCCTGGAAAAGAAATGAATCCATTTCCCTGCTAGTGGTTTGGCTATAAGACAACTCGATACCCTACTAGTGGTTAGGTTTAACTCCTTCACTTCTTAACTAGAGTTACAATATGGAATATTCTAGAATCTTCTTCATCAATATCACATCGATAGACCCTTTCCCATGAATAATGGTGGTTTTTGTGGCATCCTCTCAATGGAGAACATAGGAAAGTCAACTTCTGAGTGGCATAAATTTTGCATATGGACTCTGATTGAGTAGATTCTTGCATTGTTGGAAAGGTATTTGTGTGTAGAATAGGAAAAAGGAATGTAGAAATAAAATAAAGAATTTTTACCTCCCAAAAAATTTCCATTTGATGGCTAAAAATTCCCCCACAATGCTTGAGGCCCTAATTTGCCAAAGTGGGTCCTGCGAGTAAAAATAGTCCTCTCTGGTGGTTCCTCCACTTTCTCCACTTTGAAAGAATTGAGATGGATAAAAAACAAAATATGGTAATCCAATATGGATCAATTACGAAGGAAGAGAATCTAGGTGTGGTAAATAATTCATTTCTCAATTAAGGGGAAGTGTTAGACATATTTGAGAAATGAAAGCTCTAGATTGTGTGAATTTCAAAGCCATTTTCTAGAGTGTCTTTGTTTCGAATGTGAGTGTGTTGGAGATGAGTAGGAGTCTTTATCCCCTAGGTTGTTTTATTTATCATTATGTCAGTCCCATTTCTATATAATTAGAGACTATTGTGTATTTGATGTGGGTTGTGACTCTGTAATAATAAAAGCTTCCCTAAGACACTTATGTTATATTTGTGTATTTGTAAAAAAAAATTGAGTGACCATGTTGCATGTTTAAAAACATGTTACATGATAAAAAATGTTTAGTACTATCTAAGTGTAGTTTCATAACTTTATTAGTCCCTTCCTCATTAGGGACTATAACATTTTCCCTGCTGTCAAAATGCATTAAATCTGCATTATTTTGCTATTTTTTTTGTAATTTTAACCAAAGTTTCATGAAAATGTTGAATATTTCTATTTTCCATAAATTCAAAATTAGTTTTGTAATTTGATATATATACTCATGTTTAATATGTTGATGAAAACAAATAACAATACCACTATCACTAGAAGAGTTGTTAAATTGAAACTTGTAATAACCTAGTTTATTCATTTAAGTGGTCAAAATTGTAAGCTTTAATTGTGAAGAGGTGCAGAGGATGGTTCATCCTGCGTAGAACCCATCCTCCACACTTCCACACAACCCATCCTCATAACACTTATAGAGTACAAATCGCACCTCGATAGATTTTTAGCACAATTCAAGATGGTCTATTTTTGAAGGTAATTAAATAATCTTTATCTATAAATGTTTAGATCTTCATTGCTAAAGTCAGAGTAGATGGTCATGTATTTCTCTTCCCTTCAAATGGGATTGATATGCGCAAAATGTTTTGCAATATTAACAATGACACATATAAATATGAGTAAATGTGTATATATAGATTAGATATTTAAATTAATATGGTAATATTTCAGAACGCGACCAACATACTTGCATTAGTATTAAGAAATATATTTGTACTACCAAACAATTTGCCATTAAAATAGTCATATACTAGTTGCTACTCAATTTAGATCCCATAAGCTAAAAGCACTAGTCTATGCCACGTGCGACCAATGTATATAAACGTAGTGTTTTTCTATTAAAAAACTGCAGATTTTACTTCTTATCACTCTCCTCATTTTCGAGAGCGTCGATAATGAAGGATTTCCTAATCCCAACAATAGCGCTCTTGAAGTAGATATTTTCATTGGATTGGTAATTAATGTTCATCTTAGAGATCGTAATCCAGACGAGTGGCTCCTCACTCTTCACTCTGTTGAGATTTGTAACTAGTTTCAGTCTTCATAATGACATAATGATTTTATGTGTTTGATATGGAAGAGAAGATAAATTTATTATTGTCATTCTTGATGCATGGGTTTCATGCTCAAGGTTATTTTATTTATAGTTCAAGCACCCATTAGGTGCTTGTAGGGTTTGTTATTGAGCTAACAAGTCAATTGAGTCATTTTAATGTATGGAAGACCCTCTTGGGCTTATTGTATCAAGTCAAAGAAAATGTTTTTAAAGTCAATAGTGTCATAAAGACCCTCCAATACCTTGTCAATAAGAAACAACAAGTCAGTCTTCATGAGATAACAACTCTACGTGATAAGGGCTATTTGACCATGAAAATAAGGCTATATATAAAGGAACCTTGAGAAAGAGAAACTTAAAGCAACACATAAGTTCATTCAAGCACAAGAAGTAGAAGAAGTGTTAGCTAAGAAGAAGGAGAAAACAAGGAAGGAGGAGTGAATGGTTAATAGGATTATTTTTAGGGAAAACATATCTCACACATGTGAGTAAACAAGGGCATTATTCTACTATAGCTATGGTTTCTAAAGTGAAGAATTGAAAACCTTAAAAGGAGCCAAAAGTTTCCATCCAAAGGATAATTTTGCAATATGAATTTACAAGGAAAGAAGTCTAAACAAAGCAAAGGAAAGAAGCATCTGAATTATTCCCAAAAATACCCACATGTATGGAGTTACAGTAAGTATAGGAGGCAAAAAAATTGCAGCTCAAAATTACAGTCAGAAAATGCTGATCCGAAATCTAGGTCAAAGGAAAATTTGCAATTGTCACAAGGAAACTTCGACTAGAGTTGACTTAGCAAGAAGGAAGTTCTTCAAGATGAAGTTTGACATTGCCTTGGAGAGGTATTTTTCAAGCGTAATAGGTCTTGGAATTGGATATTTTATGTTCTATAAGAAGATAAGTATTCTTGGGGGTTTTCCTCTTAAGAGGAGAGGTTTTGGCACTAGCTTACAACCTACATTTTGTGTCCTCTTGTCTCATTGATCTTCATTTGGTAGTTGTTTTATGATATAAAGCATTAATAATAATCAAGTGAAAGATTAAGATAATAAATTTAAGTAAAAATACATCACAAGAAGTTATCAGATAAGAGAAATCACCTATTCTATCAGCCTATATATTTCTCAACATTGGATTAGAGCTAAGGTGACAAGACAAAAAGAGGCAGCTTGAAGATCATCCAATTGAAGAAGGACACATAAGTTCCAAGAATAAGGAGATCATAAAGAATGACTAATCCAACATCATAATGATGGATAATCAAGAAGTATTACCCATATCATCACAAGATCATACCATCTAGAAGCAACAACACTTTGAAGAAGAAGAAGTCCTCAAAGACCTTGCGTCATTCAAAGAAGGATTCTACAGTTGAAGAATTCTTGGGAATATCACACATTCTACAAATAATCATTCAAAGGAAGCAATAAGAGCACCTCGTCATCATAGGGAATCAAGGCCATCTCCCTCACATTGAATAAATAATCTCATCTTTAAAGAAGGGCACCTCCCTCAAATAAGAAGAATTATCTTTTGAAGGTCATCATCAAGAAATAATTTTCAATTATCAACATAATCAAGAAGGAATCAAGTTGAGGATATCATCATAAAGGATCATATTCACTGAAAAAGTAAGTATATTTATATTTATGTTTGAATCTACTATAAGTATGGCTTCATTCTGCAAGGAGACGAACAAACTAGTTGGGTCATCAAATTTCCTTGCATGGGAAAAGAGGATAGATTTATGTTGGGAAAAATACTGAGAGGGGAGAGAGGGTGGGGTGGTGGGGAGGATGGGGGGGGGGTGAATTAGTATTTTCAAATCAATAAGTTTTTACATTTCATATTCAGATTTCTATACGTCACTTCACTGAAAGGAACCCACATGTGTACACAACTATTCTTAAGACAACTGGCGTATATCCAGTCAACATATGATTCAGTTAATTCATCATATGTTGGTCTTAAGCCAATGCATTAGTACTTTATTAAACATTAGATAGACAATAATCATGTATTATAATAAAAAGTAAACTATCACACATAAGAAACACACATGAACACCAGGATTTAAGGTGGAAATCCAATGCGGGAGAAAACCACCTATTGTTGTCATCATTGTCTTCTTTTTAATATAAAGACAAAGATGTTTACAATCTTGTACTAGTGCAGACTCAGACTAGTACACAAACACCCACCTACAGAAGGCTACAACCTTCGTTCTTTATCTAGCTCCTACTAGAAGGGAGATCATATCTCCTAGTTCTTGTCCTAGCGTAAACTTGTACCAGTATGTAGGCACCAACCTGCAAAAGGCCACAACCTTCACTCATTCTCCAGTTGCTACTGGAAGGGAGATCCAACCTCCTGATCTGATCACCAACTACTATTGGCTGGAAGCTTTGACTTCCTCACTAAAGGCTCCAACCCTTAGCAACATCCATGGACTATGTTTCATAAATTTTCTCACTGGGTCCACCTTCTTCAACACATTATAACTTGTAGGCCACATTTCATCAAATTTTCAGACTTGACCCATTATCAACACTTAAGCTCAATATCAAAAATAAAATTGTAAATCATCACTGTGACATATTCATCCATCTCTTACACATTTGGATCGATCTATCATTGAAACCTAATCATCAATCTCTGACATAACTGAAACCAAATCATCAATTTCTAAATTAACCAATCGCTAGAACTTCTAACACAATTGAATCAATAGCTCGTTGAAACTTCTAACACAATTGAATCAATAGCTAATTGAAACTTCTAACACAATTGAATCAATCAATCACTAAAACCTCTAACACAACTGAATGACCCATTCATCAATTTATTATACAACTGAATCAACCATTCACTCAAAACCAAATCAACCAACACTTAATCAAAATTCCGCCAATCAACTAGAACATTCAGATCATTGTAACCATTACAGAGAACCAAACCCAATATATTACATCAACACACAAAATTGATTGTTTTCCTGATCATTCAAATTCCGAAATTCATATGCTACTTCACTTAAGGCAACCCACGTGCATACGCGCATTTCTGTATAGAAACCCACATATAGATCTTAAAATACTGAAAATTGAAAAATTAAGTACTGTAATTTCTGAAAAGAACATTGAGTCATTCTCAGCTCGACTACAACAATCTGAACCAATCACAAATCTGTCTCTGATCTTCAATCACAATCAACAAGTTATCTTAACATTATTTAATCAATTCATAACTACATTCAACTTCGTCATTCAATCAGATCTACTTCAGACATTATCACTTAATCCAGATCAATATTGAGGACATCATTGACAGACAGGAAAGAAGCAATATTACTGATCATATTGATCAATCATTTATGAACATAAACCCTTACTTGTGTACACTACTTTATAGAATCCAACTTGTATGCATACACGCTTTTCCCGAGACCAACGAACGTATAGATCTGCAAATTTTGACCTTAAATTGTGCATCTCTTCAAAACTTCACAATGACCTAGATCATAACATTTAGAGATAAAAACATGCGTCAGTACTTTGATCTAGTCAATCCATGAGTAGATCATACAATGAAAAGTCATTTTAGTTCTCATGATCCTGATCCATCGTTGTGTTCATTAGTGCATAATTATCTCAGATCTATTGGATCTCATCAATCATCCAACTCTCAGGTGCATAATTTGTTTAGATCAAGTAACGCATTAAAAACCCATAACATGCATATTTTCTTTTGATCGAACTCTTCATAAGATTTCCATCACTTGCACACCATAACACTTTGATCTTCACCTCCTTATATATTTTTATCCTTTTTCAATACCACTGGTCAAAACCATAGTAATGTCAATGGCATTATTTAACGGGATCAATATTCTTTGTCGCGCTCATTACTATGGGCCAATACCATGGTAAGAACCCCTATTATTTAGAATACTGTGGTGAAAAATCCATACGCTACTTTGCTTCATTTAACTCGCGTGCATATGCGACTTGGCTTAACAGAACCCGTGTATATTTATTGAACTTCCAACTTTATCATTCCTCTGAACTGATTCCTGTGAACTGCCATGCATTTTGTCACATCTATAAACACATCCCGTTTATACCTTTAACAAGTAGATCAAAAGACAACTTATCAAGTAGGATTTCATTTCATCAAATATGTTGTCATTAAGGACAACTCATAAGGTAGGTTGCCAACAAGGACAACACCTAATTTATAATGCCAACAATCTCACCATATCAAACTTCTGATTTTGATCTGTAAACCTTTGACCCATAATTCTGGTGTTTTGTTCCATAATTCGGTCACCTCTGAACTGACCTATGGATTCATCTAGTTACCATATACTTGTTTTGTTCCAAGTGATTTGCCATCAAGGAGAACACATGCATCATAATGCCAACCATCTCCCCCTTTGGACTTGATGGCAACCACTTTGGTGTTTGGTCACCACAACCTATAAATAACATCAAGCCAAGCACCAAGCTTTTATAAAACATCAAGATATTTTCCAAACACCAAGCTACTCTCCCGCTTTGACATCAAGGGATGATCCAGGAGGATCTCCAGATACAAGTGGCATGAAAAAGGCTCAAAATTCAAAGTGGTAGAAAATTGATTAACTTGACATCAGATCGAAGTGCTCATTGCCCTTATTCCAACGGTGTGAATGACACTCCAATCCGAGTCCGTATGAAGAAGATAGGAGCAGTCAGAGTTTAGGGTTGACTTACCCATGTGGCAGGCTTAAGGAGGGCACAATTTGGCAAGAATTTGGCATTGGAATCTATCCAGTTTCTGGGCAAAATTGTGGGTCCGTTAACTTTTCTAATATTCTCTAAGGTTCGAGAAATTTTTCAAATGGGGTGGCAGGCCATAACCGCAGCCAACCTTGGTGGAACCATACATTATTTAAAAATAAATAAATACAAAAATGGGGTGGGCGGCCATGACCTCGCCGCCCCCAAAACCACCACAACAAACACTATATAAAAAAATGTTGGGGGGTAGGCTGTCAACCCCGCCACCCCTCCACTCTACTCCATATATATATCAAACCACCAATGGAGGATGGGGATGGACCATCGCTCCAATGGACCCACCACCCGATATAAACAAGCCACAACGAATATGTATTAAAATGGGAGGGTCAAGATTTGATCCCCCAACCCCTCCTTAACCATTTTCCTCATTTTGCCAATGTGCCAAACAAAATCTGTTGGGAGATCCACTGGCCTTTTGGCATATAAAACCATTTACATAGTGCGTCCGAGTAGGTAGACCATGACACATATCTCGAGATGAAGGAGGCGGAACCTTGAGAAGGCCTGTGGCAGGGGGCGGAACCTTGCCTAAGAAAATTTTTCAAAAGGGGCAGTTTTGGTCCAGTGTCAGAATTGGGCAAGTTTAATATCGATTTTGCACCTCTCAGTGATAAGAACTCAATGGTGATGCCAGTTTCTGCAACATAATTCTCCATTTCTCAGCCATTTTCTAGATGGGAGGTATAAGACTCCTTTTGTAAATGTTGATTGTACTTCTTCTTTCTCATGCCACTTAATGAATGAAGGCCTCCCCATTGATCGATTAGGGTCCACAGACATAGTTTGAAGTGGATGAAATGCGTTATGAATCCTCTTGTCTTATTTTTATGTTTTTATGCATTTCTCATCTTCTCTCATGTGCACATTGAATTTTTATGGTTAAGCTTCAATTTAACCATGTAATTCTTTAATACATCTATAAGCAAAAGATCTTGGATCAAGTGGTATCAGAGCAGGCCTTTGTAGATGTGAATTGCATGTTTCTATGCTAAAAAGAAACAAGCTCCAAAGAGACAAAGGGAAACTAAAGTATTTTAATCCCAAGGCAGGGCATCCACATCGAAGGAGAAACATGGCAGATGAAGAGGCTTGCTATGAAGAGGAGCGCAATTACCACAAAAATTTCTACACAATGGAAGAAAAGGTAGATCAATTGCTTTCAAGGCTGGAGAAAGAAGAAGAGAGAAACCGAGAAGAACAAGTTTCACTGCATGGAAATGGTGGAGAAGAACCCCCTCCTTCTCCTTCCACGAGTGAAAGTTCCTCATCTTCTTCTCACCATCGTCATAGGAATTCAAGAAATGCATCCAAGAAACCTTTCCTTAAATTAGATTTCAAATTTGATCTTCCCATGTATAACAGTGAAAGTAATGCTGAAAATATTAACAACTGGATTAGGAATATTGAAGTCTAATGCAGAATTCAACGGATCAAAGAAGACGAGGCAAAGATCTAGTTGCCATCCCTTCGAATGAGTGGCACCGCTATCGTTTGGTGGGAGAGAAAATTGCAGGGCAACAAAAATATGGGTAACCTTCTGTCCTCATGGGAAAATTTTTTGTCTGCATTGAAAAATAACTTTACCTTTTGGGCTATAAGAAGAAGGCATTAATAGAACGACAACACCTAAGGCAAAGAAAAGGTCAAAATGTGCAAAACTTTACTGAAGACTTTAGAAGACAAGCATTAAATTTAAGCATTTCCTTAGATTCACTACAGATTGTAACTAAGTATATCGGTTCTTTACGTAGTTACATAAGGCAATCATTATTATTATTTGAACCTGCTACTATTGATGAGGCCAGTGTGAAAGCAATGCATCTTGAAAGCAGTGGGATGCACGTGCAAAATGACCACCAAAAAAGAACCACAACAGCCAAGAGGAGAGGGACAAAACGCTCTTGTACACATTGGGAGAAAGAGGGACACGATGAAGAGAATTGTTGGAAATTTCACCCTAAGTTGAGTCCTAAGAGAAATGACAGAAAGGAGAAGCAGAAAAACACTGTCACCATGCAACAAGATCAAACATTTGAGTCAGAAGAAGACAAGAAGGTCACTGCTACAGGTTTTGCATGAAGTAAACCCATTAACTTGGGATCAGATTCTGGTGATGAAAGGAGGATTGCAACTCTTGGAATAACAACAAATGAACCCCTTGATCTGGGTTCTGGTTTAGGTGATGAAGCAAAAATTTCAATAGATGTTGTACCAAAGATTGAAAGGGCACCCAATGTGGTAGGGTTCTAGGAACTTAAGGAGACCAACCAGAACCTTCAAGCAAGAGATGATAAGCTAAGGAGGCTCCTACAGGAAGCAGAGAAGGAGAAATAGAGGTTTCTATGCAAATTGCAAGCTAAGAACAAGGCCTTGGGAAAATTATAGCATAACCCCCTTGAGGTAAAAAATAATTATTCGATTCCATGTACTTTTCGTGATGATGATTTTGTTGCTTTTGAAAAATATACTACAGGTATCGGGTCTAAGTTATTGAAGAAGATGGGCTATCAAGGAAAGGGCCTCGACATTAATGGTCAGGGCATCATGAACCCCATCAGGAACTATGTTGGGGAAAGCTCCAACATAGTTAGTGATCATTCAATGATGGATGATGTTCCTCCTCCTATTCTAGTGACAACAAGGTCTCCATGAACCCTTATCGGAGGAACACCAAAGGGAAGCGCTTCAAGAGGACCCAAAAGTTTTGGAGAGAGGAAAATCATCATAGTTGCTGCAACAAAGACGAACATTGCGAAAGCATGTGCGAAATGCTCCATAGCTAGAAAGCAACAATAGAGAATCCAGCCAGTGACAACACTTGAACACATTCATGGTGGTCTGCTTTATTAGGGAAATGACGTTTTTTTAAATAGTAGTTTGTATGGCCTTTGTTTGTAAATCATGCGTTGAAAGTAAATGTAAAAGTGATGATGTGTTGCCATCACTTCAAAATGCAACGATGATGTTTTTAAGCCTTCTGATGAGTAGTTGAAGTAGTGTTTGTTATTGTGTAATCCTTGACCAAAGAGTTTGTGCTATAAACTCTTGGCAAGTGAGGGGTTGTTGAGTCATGAGTGAGTGTAGAAGATGTACTAGTTTTGTGTGCAAATGATTGAAAGTGTGGTTTCGCAAGGACACAAGTCATATGTTGAATATTGTTAGTGCTTTTGATGGTCCAAAATCTCTCAATGGGGAGGATTGATCCAGGAGGATCTTCAGACATTAGTGGCACGAAAATGGCTCAAAATTAAAAGTGGAAAAAAAATGATTAACTTGACATGAAATCGAAGTGCTCGTCACACTTATTCCAACACTGCAAACAACACTCCAATCCTAGTTCGTATGAAGAAGATAGAAGCAGTCAAAGTTCGCGGTTGACTTACCCATGTTGCAGGCTTAAGGAGGGCGCAATTTGGAAAAAATCTGGCCAGTTTCCGGGTGAAATTATGGGTCCGTTAATTTGTCTAATATTCTCTAAGGTTTGAGAAATTTTTTCAATGGAGTGGAAGGTCATAAACCCTGCTGCCCCTAGTGAAACCATACATTATTAAAAATAGAAAATAAAAAAATAAAATACAAAAATGGGGCCGGCGGCCATGACCCCTCCGCCCTAGGAACCATTCGAACCAAAATAATTTAAAACAAGGTAGGCGGCCATGACCCCGCCGCCCCGAAAACTATTCCAACCAAAATAATTTAAAAAAGGGTGGGTGGCCATGACCTCGCTGCCCCTAGAACCAGCACAACAAACATTATATAAAAAATTGTTGGGGGGACGGGCTGTCAACCCCGCCGCCGCTCCACTCTACTCCATATATATATCAAACAACCGGTAGAGGATGGGGGCGGTCCACTACTCTGGAAGACTCACCGCTTGATATAAATAAGCCACAATGAATATGTATTAAAATGGGAGGGGAGGGATTCGATCCTATGACCCCTTATCAACCATTTTCATCATTTTTCCAACGCACCAAATATACCCTATTGGGAGATCCGCTAGCCTTTAGGAATATAAACCCATTTGCATAGTGTGTCCATGTAGGCAGAGCATGACATGGATCTTGAGACAAAGGAGGAAAAACCTTGAGCAGGCCTCTAGTAGGGGGCAAAACCTTACTTGAGCAAAATTTTCAAAAGGGGCAGTTTTGGTCCATTGTCAGAATTGGGCAAGTTTTATATCGATTTTTCACCTCTCAGTGATAGGAACTCAATGGTGATGCCAGTTTTTACATCAAAGCTCTCCATTTCTCGGCCATTTTCCAGATGGGAGGTATAAGACTCCTTTTATAAATGTTGATTGTACTTCTTCTTTCTCATGCCACTTAATGAATGAAGGCCTCCCCATTGATCGAGTAGGGCCCGGAGACATAGTCTGAAGTGGCCGAACTTCGGTATCAAGCCTCTTGTCTTATTTTCATATTTTTATGTGTTTCTCCTCTTCTCTCATGTGCACATTACATTTTTATGGTTAAGTTGCAATTTACCCATGTAATTCTTTAATACATCTACAAGAAAAATATCGTGGATCAAGGGAAAAGGGCTGACCAATGTTAAATGAAGATGTCCCCATCTGAATTGTTGAATATGAAAACTGATCATGCTCCCTCGAAGCACATGCTGAAATCCCTACCAGATGTAAAATGAATTACGTGAATCTAAAACTCAACTGAGTATGGCCTTCCTATCACCAACGACCCATACTTACATCAATCACCAAACCAGGTGGGGATATATATTTGACTCAACCACCCAATTATTACATCATATGCCTTTACATGACCTTTAATTCAAATGATATACATGACATTTATAACAAAGACCAAAAACCTAAACCTGATCATGATAGTTATGGGCAACTATCATACACCATATATGATCTCCACCATAAGCATTTGTCAGCATCAAGAACAACAACCTGTATATGTCCATCATCAATTTGCAAGATAAGGCAATGTAACTTTAATATAATCAACCTTTGACTAAGTATGCTAAATATAGATATCAATACATCCTCTTGACCTTATCAATGCCAACTTGTTCCTTTTCCTTAGTAGAAAAATACTTATGTTTATCAAAAACATAGTCTTTCATGAATCAACTAAGCATACGACATATCTCCAAGTAGTGATGCCTATACGTTCACAAAACCATTTAAATCATATAATGTACATGTGAAAGAACCATAGTCATCATTCATGACCACAACATCATCATCAAATCATTTGAGTATGTTGTTTCCTCAATATATCAAGCATGTATCATTACTAGCGAGTTTTCTAACATCCCACATTTGATAAGCATCAACCATGGTAATAAACATATGTAAGAACTAAGCCTATCATCATAAAGTAGGATGTCATCATCGTTATGTGACTAAGTAAGTCATGTCTCCAAATAGTCATGTCTTCATGAAACCTACAATAACACCATTCCCTTGGCCAATTTCCAAGAGGATGTTTTATACCAACATCACTTACCAATATGAAACTTAAGTAACTATCCATGTATCCAACATAGAGATAGCAATATGTATCTAGCTTTTCATCAATGAGAAAATAAAACCATGAGCTCACAATCATTTGTCAATATTTCTTGATACCCTCGAAATAAGAAATCCTCAACCATGTGAGAGTCAAGAACTATAGGAATCCTCATCCATAATTGCACCATATGAAATTTATGCATCTCTGCAAGCATGATGACATCAACATAACATAAATGAATGACACATATCATCATCAAATAATGAAGTTGTACACTCAAGCTTTGTTCTTCTCCTTGAACTTATGAAGATCACCATGTATTAAGAAACATAACTGTATGCATGATCAAAAGAGTCATCCAAAAATCTGATCAGAAGCATCAAAACAACTATATGGCTCAAGCAATATAAGTATCATCTATGATTTCATCGTAGGCAACCCATGACCACAACATAATATGATGCATTATTTAAACACTTCAGTAATGTAATCATCATCACCATTGATAAGCACCATTATGTACCAAGGACTTCTAAAGAAAACATAATGCCAACAATGCATTATTAGAAGCATAACATATGCTCCCCCTGAACATATGCCAATTGTTTAATGTCAGATATGATCATTGCATATATTAGTAAGAACCATCAAGGAATCATCATCAACCAGTTATACATCAAGTCATAAACAACTTATGAGGACCAAAAGCACTTCTAAATATTATCAACACACTGTAATCATCATCCACAAAAATAGAAAAGACAATTGATAATTGACTGAAACATACGAGACCTGTTTTCTAAGTTTGTCCCACTCTTTCTTCTTCAAACCAACATATACGTGATTCTGTAGTTTTGAACTCACGTATATGCATGACTATACCTCATGAAACCCGCCTATAGCCAGCAACCTTCTAAATTTTTTCATGGAGACTGAGTAGACTAAATTAACATCAGAATGAGACAGAGACAACCTTTAGCTTCTGTATGAGATATTCAAATGCTTCTCTAGGAAGGATTTTAGTAAATATATCAACAACTTGTTCTTTAGAGGGAACATACTCTAATTTAACCTTTTTCTCAAGCACTTTTTCTCATAGAAAGTGGTACTTAATAGGAATATGCTTGGTCTTGGAGTGCATAAAATGATTTTTTGAAATACTAATAGCACTTTTATTATCACTTAGGATGGAGATGGGTGGAGAACATTTTATTTGTATATCATGTAATGTTTGCATCATATAGATAAGTTGAGTGAAACAAGATGCAACAACTACATATTTTTCTTTCGATGTAGATAAGGCAATGGAACTTTGTTTCTTGTTGAACCAAGATACCAATCAAGGCCCCATGTAAAATGCACCTCCACTAGTTCTTTTCTAGTCATCCACATTTCTAACCCAATCTGCATTTTTGTATGCAAGAAGGGTAAGAACTTCATATTTAGGATACCATTGACCAAAATCTTGGGTTCCTTGGAGATATTTGAATATTATCCTTACTGCCCAAAGATGTGTTTCCCTTGGATTGGCTTGGAAACTTCCAACATTACCAACTACGTGCATGATATCTCGGCTGGTTCCTGTTAGATAAAGTAGACTTCCAATCATAGATATCTATACTCATTGGTTTACTGCAGAAGAATCATCATTAGAACTAAGGCTACATCTTGTCATCATGGGAGTACATACATGTTTTCATTCTTCTATCCCGTACTTCTTCAGAATTTGCTTGAGATATTTCGTTTATGGGAGAAAGATGCCATCTTTTTCTTGTTGTACTTGTAGACCCAGAAAATAGGTTAGTTCCCCAAGTAAAGACATTTAAAATTCTTGCTGCATACCAGAAGAAAAATTTTGACTCATAGATTCTTCATTATTGCCAAAAACGATATCATCAACATAAACAAAGATTATTAGCAATTTATCACTCTCAATTTTTGTGTACGAGTTGTTGTCTGCAGATCCTTTGTGAAACCTTGTTGTTGATGATATTTGTCGAGATGATAATACCATGCTAGTGGAGCTTGTTTTAGCCCATATAAAGCCTTTTTGAGTTTGCATACAAGGTTTTCATCATTCCCAAAATGAATCCTTCTGCTTGTTTATAATATACTTCTTCTTCTAGATATCCGTTAAGGAAGGCAGGTTTTACATCCATTTGATAAAATTTGAAATTTTGAAAACCTGAAAATGCAAGAAACATTCTTATGGCTTCAAGTTTGGCTACTGGTGCAAATGTTTCTTGAAATTCTATACCTTCTTGTTGAGCATAACCTTTACAAACACGTCTAGCTTTGTTCCTAAAGACTTCTCCATTCTCTTTGAACTTATTTTTGAATATCCATTTTGTCCCTATAACCTTTTTATCATGAGGCCTTGCAACCAATTCCCAAGTATTATTATTTTCAATTTGATCAAGTTCTTCATTCATGGCCTTAGCCAAATCAATCATGAGGACATCATTGACAGACAACAGAGAAGCAGCAGTAGTCATCAAATTGATGAGTCATTTATGAATAGAAACCCTTACTTTGTATACACTACTTTGTAAAATCCAACCCACATGTATATGTGCTTTTCCTGAGACCAACCAGCATATAGATCTGCAAATTTGACCTAAAATTGCGCAACTCTTCAGAACTTCAGAAAGACCCAGATCATAAAATTCAGAGATAAAAACATGTGTCAGTACATCGATCTAGTCAATCCATGACTAGATGATACAATGAAAATTCATTTCACGTCTCATGATCCTCATCCATCATTGTATTCATTAGTGCATAATTATTTCAGATATATTGGATCTCATCCATCATCAAAGTCTCAAGTGCATACTTAGTTTAGATCAAGAAAAGCATAAAAAACCCATAACATGCATATTTTATGTTGATCTATCTCTTCATAAGATTTCAATCACTTGCACACCATAGCAATTTGATCGTCACCTCCTTATAGATGTTTAGCCTTTTTTAATACCACAATTCAAAACCATAGTTATGTCGATGGTATTCTTTGAAGGGATCAATATTCTTTGTCACGCTCATTACTATGGGCCAATACCATGGTAAGAACCCCTGGTATTTATAATACCATGGTGCAAAATCCATAAAATAATTTTCTTCACTGAACTCGCGTGCATACGCGACTTGGCTTAGTAGAACTCGCGTATAGTTCTTGAACTTCCAAATTCATCATTCCTTTGAACTGCCATGCATTCTTTCACATCTATAAACACATCATGTTTATACCTTTAACAAGTAGATCAAAATAAATCTTATCATGTACGATTCCATTTCATCAAATAGGTTGTCATCAAGGACAACTCATCAGGTAGGTTGCCAACAAGGACAACACCTAATTCATAATGCTAACAATATCCCTGTATCAAACTTCTAATTCTAATATGTAAACCTTTGACCCATCATTTTGGTATTCTTTTCCATCATTTTGTCACCTATGAATTGACCTGTGGATTCATCTAGTTACCATATACTTGTTCTGTTACAAGTGATTTTCCATCAAGGACAACACATGCATCATAATGCTAACAATTTGATTGTCATAGAGAATGAATTTATTGAATATGTTAAGGGTTCAATATGAAAACCATAAAAATAGAAATATCAAGAACCATAGAAGTACAGGAAAGGATAAGTAAGGGCTCAACGAATCAAAGTTGGAGAAATCAAAAGAAATCTATCATAAGTTGGTAGAATTATTTTCTGTAAGCACTATAAGAGATGTTATATCACTGAGAACCAAATTATACAAGAGGAAAGTATCAAAGGAAGAAGGGGTAGCCTCATATCTTATGAGGGTATCACAAAAAAGAGATCAACTAAAAGAACTAGGAGAAACAATGTCTAATAAAGAAATGAACAGTGTTGTGCTCAATGTAGTACTTGATGAATGGGGCAACTATGTATCAAGAATCTATGGAAAGAAGGAAGCCACTCGATTCAATGAAATTTGGTCATTATGTAAAATTGAAGAAACTAGGTTAAAGGCAAAGAGGGATGTTGGATCAAGTGAACAACTTCAGTCATATGCTGCCATGGCTAGGAAGAAAGGGAATTTTGGAAACCTTGATCCTCAGAAAAGAAGGAAGATCAACATGTCAAAGATCCAATGCTATGAATGTAATGAATAAGTGAATTTTAAAAGGAATTGTCCTAAACTAAAGAAGGACAACAAACAAAGAAAATATAGTAATGAAGCCCATATCACCGGAGAAGTAGAAGACATTGAAAACAAGAAGTCAAATAAGGAGGAAGTGAAAGAACTTCATTATGATTGGAATAACCTCCTTCACTTTGTTTATATTATTCATGATGGAAAGCATCAAAAGAATGATATGATGCATTATAGCTAAGATAGATATGACATCATCATAGAAGCATGACTTAGTCAAAATAGAAGTCTATGAGATGAAAGTAATCATCATGATAAAAATAAAGTAATTCATGGCCTCTTTATTGAAAGCAAAGAAGGAAAAACCAAGTACAAATCTGTATGTTTGGAGAAAGTCATATAGAAATATGGAAGATAAATAAAGGTGATCATACATCATAATTATTAGAAAGGTGCATTTTCATAATGAGGATCATCGAGATCCTCCACTATAATCTTTATGAGAAGCTTCAACCCTACTATGGAGAAAGCAAGTGTCTCATAGATAGTCCACATTCCACCATGCATGGAATCCACTGTTAAGGTATGATGGCAAAGATGTGAAACATGTCAAGATGGTTGAAGTACTTTGATCTTCAAAAGAAGCTACTAGAAGGAAGTCTAGATGACCAAAATGAGGAACATGTCTGTATATATTTGATAGATAAAAGTCGGGTCATCATATAGTTGCAAAAATAATGGTTAAATTCTCTATCTCATGAGAATGGTGGGAGAAGAAGAATCTCTTCCATTGGGAAGATGGATAAATGCATGTAGAAAATATGTCTTGAACTCTTATACATATTGACAAGGTGGAATCAATATGATATGATCCCATGGGGAATACGATGTAGTTTACAATCATGGTTTCTATGTTGAGAAAGAATATCCTGAGGAAAGCAATATGTGAAGAAAATGAAAGAAGAGTTTATGTGAAGATGCATCTAAAAGATAAGATAAGGAGTCAACATCTAATATTGATTAGAAAGGTTAGCAATGAAATCTCCATGAAGAATGTATGAAGACCCTGATATGTATGATAGAAAAAGAAGAACCTTGGTAATGTATGTTTTGGATATTGATTCATGCATGTGCAGGATGTTGATTTCATAAGTTGATATCATGATGAAAGGATATCAAAAAAAGGTAACCTTGATTTACTAAATATTTTGATTTTTGAGTAATCATATAGTTGGGTTGAAACAAGTCTACCGAAAGAGAGTTGTAGAGGTCACCTACAAGTAGTACAAATGAGATTGGATGGAATATCTTGAAAGAAACATGACTAGGGAAAGGTAGGTGTATGAAGGATAATCAGATGTGAACTAGAAGATCACTTTCCAATAAAGAGAAGGATGATATGAATATTGATCAACGCTATGGTTCGTTGAAGGAAAGTGATGGAGAAGATGGTTGATTCCCTTCGAAGAAGATCTAGAAGACGAAGGCTCCTTGATGAAGAAGTTTATGTTCATGACATAGAAAGGGTGAGCCCTACTGAGAGTTGATAGTGCCATGATCTTCACCAAAGAGTTGATAACTGATGTTGGAAACAAGTCCATACTTAAGAGGGAGCTTGGGCAAGTTCCTAGCTAAGAAGGAACTTGGGTATATTCATTTTATAGGAATGAGTATATCCTCTTTAGTTGAGAGGGAGAGATAGACACATCATTCTTTTCTTCATGTTCTGAAGAAAGAATGGAGGATTGGGTAAGTATTTGAACTTTGATACCCTTTGAGGATGTGGTAGGGAATCCAATAGGTAAGAGTAGTTGAAGAGGAAATTCTGAGGATGTTTTATTCCAAGACATGAAGAGTACCAAAAAGATGTACCTTGTGAAAATCTAGATGGGGTATGTCCCTTAAGAGACAAGGATGATAGTGTCTATCATTCATTGTCTCACCAACATTATGCTTTGATCTTTTGGAGAGTTAGAGTTATTAGTCAAGGCCTTTCTATGTGACAATTCTAGTTGGCATGATGACATGTAATGAGATAAGCTAAAATACTAGCTTATGAGTTGGCTTACCAATCTAATTCTTCTTATTAGAATTCTTCAATGTGAGGATGTCCACGTACCTTGTATAAATTATGAATACCTCCCTAGTTAAGAGGAAGTGTTGAAAAATGTAACTAGGTTTGCTCTTCATAATGACATATGTAATCATGATTTTCTGTATTTGATATTGAAGAGAAAATAAATTTATTATTGGCATTCTTGATGCATGGGTTTCATGATCAACGTTATTTTATTTATAGGTGAAGCACACATTGAGTGCTTCTAGGGCTTGTTATTGAGTCAATAAGTCAATTGAGTCATTATCATGTATGGAAAACCCTATTTTGCTTATTGTATCAAGTCAAAGAAACATTTTGTAAGTTTGAACGTGTGATAACGACCCTCGAAGACCTTTTCAATGAGCAACAACAAGTTGATCTTCATGAGATGGCAAGTCAACCTCATAAGGGCTATTCAACCATGAAAATAAGCATATATATATGGGAACATTGACTTCATTTGGAGAGAGATAGTTCAAGCAAGTAAGAAGTTCATTGAAGCACAAGAAGGAGAAGAAGAACTAGTCAAGAAGAAGGAGAAAACAAGGAAGGGGAAGCGAAGGGTTAAGAGTATTGTTTTTATGGAAGACGTCTCTCACACATGCAAGGAAAAAAGGGCATCATTCTATTGTAGCTAGGTTTTCTAAAGTGAATAATTGCATAACTCAAAAGGAGCTGAAATCTGCCATCCAAAGGATCATCTTACAAGCCAAATTTTCAAGGAAAGAAGTCCAAATGAAGCGAAGGAAGGAAGCATCTAAATTCTTCCCTATACTACCCACATGTGTGAATTTCCATTAAGTACGGGAGGCCAAATATTGTATGTCGATGTTAGAGTCACAAATTGCAGATACAAAATCTAGTTCGAAGGAGAAGTCGGAGTTGTCACAAGGAAAGTTTGACTAAAGTTGACTTAGCAAGAAGGAAGTTGTTCAAGGATAAGTTTGACTTGGTCTTGAAGGCGTCTTTGTCAAGGGTCATAGGCCTTGAAATTTTTCATTTGAATTTGTATAAGAGTAGAATAATTCTTGTGGGTTTTCCTCTCAAGAAGAGAGGTTTTGGCCTAGCTTATAGGCTACATTTTGTTTCCTCTTGTCTCATTGATCTTCATTTGGTAGCTATTTGATGACAGAAAACACTAATAATAATCAAGTGGAAAAAAAAGCTAATAAATTTAAGTAAAAATACATCACAAACAATTATCAAAATAAGAGAAATCACCTAATATTGTTGCCTCTAAGTTTCGGGACACTCCACTCACCTTCTTCATCTTGTGTTTCTCAACATACTCACTAATAACTTGACCATACTCACTGATAACTTGACCATATTGTACCAATTTCCCAATTGTCTTGAAGTGGTGCTCAATCTTCTTATTTCACTACAGCCACACATATCTCGTTTCCCCTATGTACGCACATTCTTCAAACCCATCTAGGAGTATCAGGCCCTTCGGAAGACTTACCTGTTCAAGTAATTCCATACATTTCTGCTTGCACATTTTGCTTTCATTGTAGACTTCTACTCTGTTTTTCAGATCACTTGCAAGATGAATTTCCATTATCTTTTTTCTTTTTTTTGGTCCCATAACAACTCTTATATGCTCTTAGTTGAGTCAAGAAATGCAGCGGTACATGGAGCTTAAATAGTTGAAAATGGGTCAATTAGAGGCATGGAAACATATTCAATGAGTGTCGCATTTATTAAATTGCAGATATTTATGAAACTTCACAGATATCTATGAAAATTTGGTTATCAATCAGCATTCAATTAAGGATAAACCTACAAACCTCATGTGAAAGATGTCGGAAAATAAGATATGATATCAAGCAACCACGAAACCATTGTTTAAATTTATTCAATTTATATACCTATGCCAAGTTGATGGGGACCCACAACTTTATGTAACTTTGGTTGGCAATTTCCCGAGAGATGACTAAAGGGGAAGATGTTAATTTCCTACAATGCATTATTCACCAATTGCATGGTTCATTGTTCAATGAGCATTTGTGACCCCTCTGTCTCTCACCACTATTTATTATCTATACATAACAATAATCATTTTACGTTTTATTCATTTACCGAGAAAATGAAAGTTGTGTGTAGAGCATAGGTCCTCCGCACTTCTAATCACACTCCGCATCTCCGCATTTTGGCCTTTGCATTTCGATCCTACTACGGGAAAGACACAATCGATCATGTTTTAAGTGGAGTCAAACTTCAAATGGAAATCGAACTATAAATTTTTGTCGGAGACTCTAGTTTTAGCGCAACTTATTCAAATTTATACTCGATTTATGTGTGGAATCAAATGGAAATAAAAAAAAATCAATAATAAAGCAAATACAAAAACCAGTGAAGTTATTTAAATGTGTGTGTGAACTATTCAATTCTCAAATCACAACAAGACCCATTGACTCTAAATAATCTGAGGTAGAGCAAAAAAAATGTGCTGGCGACTCAAAATTTTATCACATGCTAGCGAAATTCTCAAAGAATTGGCATCTTATGTTTTCCATAAATAGAAATATTATGCAGTGCAAATTAGTACCATCCTTCGAATTCCTTCATATTTAAGCGATGAACATATAGGGCAATGACCTTTCTGTTTTAGCCATGAGCCTGCTTGACAATGACTAGTCCAAAATTGTGGGATATGCCATAGTATCCACTAGTTCAGGAACATTGTGATGTTCTAATGGAGGACCAGACCATCAAGACAAAAGGATAAAAGTAAAAGTAATTATATAAAGTAACTATGGTTCACTCTTTCATTCTAGACGTAGGTATATGAAGTCTGTTTCCGATATCACATCACAGATCTCCCTATTCTACATAAACTATGGCGCTAGTCACGGTGCTTGTACTCTCATAATTTTTTTGTTATTCTCGCGTCCAGACACCCTTTACATCGTTTATGCAATGCGTGATTCGACCAAACACTTTCTCCGCTATGTAATCAATATACAGGGTTTAACTAATTCAACGAAAAATGGAAGGGGGATGTTTTGTAAATTTTTTATTTTAAATGAGTACGTAGGGTTTGTCCATATAAAAAAAAAAAAAAAAAAAAAAAAAAAAAATTACTTGTACAGAGGAACACTTCCTCTCTGCACATTCGCACAACTCAATAAAACAAAAAAAGGACATCGATACCTTCCGTAGTGTTTTTCTTTTGCGGAGAATTCACTGTGCCGAAAGCTTTGCAGAAGAAAAGCTCTGCACAAAAATGTGAATTCTGACCACTTCACAATGTTTGAAACAACGTTAGTTAATTAATTATATTATAATAAAAAAACAACATTAATGATACGAAAGCTAGTATATTATTCACTATTAGATAACCCATTAGTAATCAGTGATATTAATACTGAATTATTAACTATATTAGCTCCTTAGGTTGATGTTAATTATGTGACAATCACTAATACTTACACAAATAACTATGATTTTATGTTATTATTAGATACTACACACTAATATATAAGAAGAGTATTTTAATGGGACCCAACCAAGCAATTAATGGTATGGAGGCTTACCCAATAAAACAAAAGCAAACAACATCAGAAACTTGTGAGGAGCTTGTGTGCGAAAAGCTCCACACAAAAGTGTGAACGTAATTTCTCACCTCATAAACAATAAAACCTCTGTACAATGCGATGACTTTGAGAGAGGCATAATTATTGAATTCTAAATTTAAATGTTTGTGCAATTAACTTTCATTGTAAAGAAAGTTTTGTGTTAGGAGAATTAATTAATTAGTAATACAAGCAGGGACTATGTTGTATTATAGCTATTATCTTTTTTTAATATTCAAATAAAAAGAAAACTATTAATAAAAGATTATTTCTTTATTCTTAGCAAAGATTTAATTTATCAAATTTCAATTTTTTTTTTCTTCATTTTTAATATCGTTATGTGTAATTGTTCAACTCGTTGAGGATGAGAATACAAATCCTAGAGTTGATGTCGTTATGGTCATTAGTTAATGATAATTAAAATATAAGCGACTAACTAGATGTCTAACTAACTATTGGATAATTATCACATTTATGTTAGAAGCTATTTCATCACTCTAATTATGTTCCTTCGTTTATAGACTAGTGATGAATGCATTTTCTAGTTCATCATTCATCTGATTTTCACACATAAGTCCAAGTTTTGTTTTAACAAATACAAGGAAAAAATAAACAATTAGGTTACCCTCCCACATAATCACTAGTTTGAAAATTTGGGAAAACTCATAATTATCACATTTATGTTAAAAGCTATTTCATCACTCTATAATTATGTTCCTTCGTTAATAGACTAGTGATGAATGCATTTTCTAGTTCATCATTCACACACACAAGTCCAAGTTTTGTTTTATCAATTACAAGGAAAAAATAAACAATTGGGTTATCCTCCCACATAATCACTAGTTTGGAAATTTGGGAAAACTCGTCATTTTCGCAGTTAAACATATTTATTAATCGTGAATGGTTTATATATTATTCCGAAACTTATCATTAATATGTTTCTTAAATTATTATTATCATCATTTGTAGTAAGTTTCTATATAAGTGTGATTAAATAAAACCTTTAATAATCATTATAATTAATTATATAGGTTGAATTTTAATAAAAAAATATATGAGTAATTAAGATATTTTATTTATAAATTAATATAATATATTTTTTTTAACAATTAACATCTCCCTTCTTGGTCATGCTTTATTTAATTGATGAATGGTTTGTACGTAGAGTTTTTAAGCTTGATTGTTATGTTTTTACATGTGAATGTTTGAATTCTTTCTTTGGATCTCGCTCAGAAGTTAGAAGTTGTAGTGTGCTTGGGAAGGTCTCAACCCTCCTAGGAGGACATCTCCCTAACTTCTTGAATTCGATGTTTTAAAATTTCCTCGCAGGTTGGTAGGGTCATGATGGAGGTGGTTACATCCATATTGGAATGGAGCTCACTCATGGAAGATTGATTCACATTTCTTATGGTCTAAAATCCATCATAATAGGACTCCAATGAGTATTATGCACAATAAATTTTTATTGTGGTTTTTTTCATGAATTATTCTGGTTAATTCTTATGGTGAGATGGATGTAAGCGAAATTTGAAGGGAACCCATCATCTAATGGTTGTTGTCCTTCTTTGTTCAAAGACCCCACTCATTGGTGCCTCCAATCCTCTAGTACTTCCTTTCTCTGGTAAGCCATATTATTGAACACTACTAGGGCCATATTATTGCTCACTGCCCTAAATTACATACTCTTCTTCCTCTCTACAATGTAGTCCTCCTAAGATTGAGGCATTTACAGTGTATACAACTCTATGTGGGGGTGAGAGGCCATTGGCTATAAGGTAGGGCCCAAATTAAAATTCAGGCTTAGGATACCACCACTATGTATCATGCATCTACTCAGCCCCATAAATTTAGATTTCTCTCCATGAGATAGAAATCTAGGTGAATAGTGACATCTAGGCCCATTTTGTTGATGAATTTTAGGCCAAATCTATGCCTTGGATTCTAGATTCAGGGAGTTTTCAAGGCATAAGGAACTAATATTACCGTATCATCCAGCTTCACTGGCACTTGAAGCCCGTACTCAAACATATACAAAATGAACTACATGAATACATGAATGAAATTATTGTGTAACTTGATGACATACAACAAGTTCAAAAAGACTTTGGTGTTTATTGGTTAGTGTAGACTTCAGATTGGTTCGATTGGAAAAGATCTTGGGAATAAATGACTAACTGACCCTAGCCGGGACAACAATGCACTGACATTTTGGACCTCCTTATAAAGATGTATGATATCCTAAATGTTCTTTGTGCCTTAGTGGTAGATTTTGTTATTTGTTGTCATGTTTTTGGGAAGGATTGTATAGCTAGTTTTATATGGTCATAATTTTGTTGTTATATATGTATTAAAAGAATTTTCAGTTTGTTGACTAACTCTGGAGGACTAGGGTGTAGGGATATAATAGACATTAAATGGTACAAACCCATATTTACGAAAAAATTGCACTATTGCTGGTCAAGTTTCCCGAGTGGTAGACCACGATAGTAAGTTGGTGTAAATTTTATCATGAATTTTAATTGAAAAATGCAAATAACTTCATAAAAAAAGTATTTATAATAATTACAAATAAATAAGTTTAATGGTAAATTGTTAAATTAGTAAACTTAGTGAAGATTGGGAAAACTTTTTTAATTAAAATGAAGAATAAGTTTGTATTCTCAAATTAGTATAAGGGCTTTATGGAGGAATTTGAAAAATTAACAAAAATATTACACAACATTAGATTAATAGAGAGAAATGTGATTGGTTATGTAGAAAAATAAATAAATAATTTAAAAAATAATTGTAAGTTAATCATGAATCAACAAAGAAGATCAATTTATTGATATCTAATGTAGATAGAGATGATAATTTTCCTTATAGAATTTTATATAGCAATAAAATGCCTTATAATGAAGAGGTATGGTTTATCATGATGAAGTATGATGGAGTTTATAGAGTTCGCTTTTTAGTGTATCTAATTTATTGAAGTAGAGTTAGACTAAACGAGCTCTTTAGTATTGTTTTAATGATTTTTCTATGAATACTCTCGATCAACCAATATTATTAACATTTCACTCATAATTTTCTAGTTTCCATTCCCATAATACAGTGTTAGAATTGTGGACTATTGATAATAACAATGTAAAATTTCTCTAGTTGCATCATGTTCAACATTATCTTCATTATAGTTCATAAATTTATATAACTTTCTAATTTCATTATCTTCATCCCAACATTCTACCTAGGGATTTCCATATTTAGGACGCAATGTAATTTTTTTACCTTTCCATTTTAATATAATTCTATCTCTTTATATAAATAATTTGGCTTTCGTTTTCCTTCCCAAGGTTGGACAAATAGTGTTGTGTGAGCTAGGATTCCTTTGACTAACTCGATTACCTCAAAGTTGTTCTCAATTTGGGTGCCCATTATTATCATATTTATGCTCCACAAGATGCCAATGAGTTTAATGAAGTGTATATTCACTAATTTAAGATAATTCATTGTTATATGTAGTAGTGGTGTTCCAAGTTTGATCCAAGCATCCCTTGAGGGAATGTTAACATGGGAATGAAAGTAAAAAACAATCCAATTCATCTGATCCATTAATTTCTAAATCAACACGCAAATCATAGTCTTTTTGCATCTTATTTTTATGATAACCTCCAAAGGTTTTGTAAATGTTTTTTTTTTTCATTGTATTCCATCAAAATGTTGAGAAATTGAAGTAGTTGATCAACACACAAATTCTCTTTAAGTAAATGTGCCAGTTATTCTATGGCATATTCAGGGTTTAGCCAACTATCATATTTTTTTTTTTTAAGAATTATATAGTCTTGTGCAATATTTTCCTTTCTTCATCTAGGTTATGGTATGCATTTTGTTTTTTATGGGTGTATAGGACTATTCCTTTGGATGCGATTTAGTTTTCCAACTCCTAATTGTGTCACAATGTACAAATTTTTATATTTCAAGACATCCTATTTAGGGATCATGTGTATTAAATTGAAATTTATAGTATTCATAATTTTCTAGCATAATAGGGAATCCTATAAAGAGTGATCTCCTATGCCACATATGTCAGAATATGTAACACTATTATTTGTAATGTCAATCTAAAGAAACATGATTTCATTTTTTTTTTAATAATTATATACATAGTTAATATCAACGAACCATAGGTCATACACATGAACTAACAACTCCCATGTTCACTATTATTCATTATCATTAATACATGAAAATCTTCAATTCCTTCACATCAAAATATCCACATTAAATAATATTACTATAACACCCTCCTCCCACATCTACCCAGGTAACTGGCCAACCGGGATAAACATGTCACGAGAAGTTACTATGATATGATTCGATCCATATGTGTTAGTTAAGGAAGTGGAATTGGTGGAGCACATCACACAGACCTTCCACATCAGCAATAGAACTCCCAAGAGCCATTCCAACCACTTAGATAACCAGCCCCTGAGACCAACTGAATTTTTAGCGCATCAAACCCATGGATGCTTGTTTCATATGGACCAACATGCATCCAAGAGGCTGCAGACGCTCCCACAACAAGGGAAAGTGAGTGTCCGGGGACTTTTTTCCTTAGACCTATGCATATGACTCTAGGATTTATGACACATTCATAAATGAATTTTTACTATGGAAGAAAGATACATTTGTAAAAATATCAACAAGGACTAGATTGGTCCCCTACTAGCCATAATAGTTATTTAGTCAAACATGTCACACATATGTAATCTACATGTTTAAACAAAAAATCTAAGAATAGTGGTCTCATACTTATATGAGAATCACTAAGAAGTGTTGTTCCCTTATATCATTAGCTACATTATCATTTATTAGGTCGTAAATACATTGTTCCTTCATTTACAAGTCAAAACATGAGGAGATCCATTCATCATCATTGTCATAATACATGCTTGTAACCAACATAATAACAATAGAAATATCAAGTATAGATTAACAATAAAATCCACTTATGAACCGATATATTTACACATAGGATATCAAGGAAAGGAGCTCTTATTAATGAATGTAAAAACCAACTCGGTATGGGACTACCACGTTCCACCCAACCATAGATTAGCTGAGCAAATATCTCTTCAACCAATCACCCCCATGCCATATTCCAAGCATGAATGTGTGACTCAAACCAAAAAAACCAACTAAGGAATCTTGAGGATAAACCACCTCACCCTCATCAACAGAGACTAGGATTTATCACAATCCACACTTGATCACTAGGGAAATATAATAAACATGTAATAACGGGATTTACAATGATATCCACTAGAAAATTAGGCCAAAAAAAGCATGGATGCCAACAAATTTCTCACCTACACCATGAGGAATTTTCCTGTCTCCTCATCTCTTAGGCTTTACCACAATCCACATCGGATCACTAGGCCTGAAACTAATACTCCACCCTCTAGGCTTTACCGTATATCCCTACATTCACCAAAAATGATTCCTCAGACTAATCAAGGGAAGCCACCTCTAGGATTTAATGTATATCCTGCCATTAACCGGTCGAGGATTCCTAGACCCACCAAGGCACACAATACCTGGCTTTATCACAACCCATAGTTTTGTTCAGGGGTCACTAGGCCAGTGGATTTAACGCAATCCACATTCTGGTTCAGGGATCACTAGGCCATGTGTTCTTCTTTTAGAGATCCACCTCACTGAGCTTCAAATCCATCCAACAGTCTAGCTCAACCAGAACATGAGAAGCCCCTCACACCATGGCTATCTGAAAATGGCAAGGCTAGGCTAAAAATACTATCACATCTGGAAAATACCATGCCATGGCAATAAAAAATCACATTCAATACCATGCATGCCAAATCTGGCAAGGAAATCACACATGCAAATCGAAACCTGTAAAGAATATTCTTGTAGTTGCTTGATCTTGCTCTTCCTTTCTTGATCTCTACTTCCTATTTACCTCCTTTTCCTTTCTTGATCCAATGCAAGCCTGAGAAAGAAGGCTTTCCAACTGATCCTCAAAATGATTTTTATCAATGAGGCCTCTATTTTCTTTGTTTTCCATTATTTCCTTCAATTTCCTCCTCACATGCAACCTCTAACCCTTCACCTTCCTTTTCTCCTAATTTCCATTCTTTTAATTAATAAATGTGCCAAAATGCCATTTTACCTTTCCAAAGCCTTTGTCATTACCTTTCTCTATTTCCTTAGCCATAATAATCAAAATGAAAACCCACTAGAATGTTTTTTCCACCATTCAGCTTGGAATATGCGTCCCATGACTGTGGTCATATATATTTTTACATGAATTTTTAACCAAGGTTGTTAGAGAACCCTCCAGTTTGGGGGAACACTATCCTCGGTGTTCAATGACACCTATAACTATCAAGACCGTTGAAAACATAACACACTTCCCATGGAGCTTTATAACATAGCTCGTTGTAATATTTTCAATGACCATTTGCTAAACATGACAAACATATTGTTTATTGAAGCTTTATAACATAACTCATTATAGTTTTTACAATAATAACCACATTACATAAACATTTGCTTCACCCAGTAAATAGTCATAATGTCTATGGATATTTATAAATCATTATTGATACATTATTTAAAATAATACACACATATACACATATGCACATTTTCTCAACCAACCAATAAAATGATATGATGTCTACATCAGCAGCAAGAGAATCTATAGGCTTACACCTCCACCCTCAAACATAATACCATGATTCACCTCCTTCCCAGGAAGTCTAGAGTCCATTACAAGGTCAAATTTGCATCTAATGTCGAGCGCTATAATTATATGCCACTTGTCCTCTCAGTGAGCAGATACCGATTCATTGTTCCAGGGTGCATTCCCAATGTGCATCTGATTATTTTTAGAAATGTTAATGACCAAAACAAATCGATCCCTGACTTTCCTTCTCTGCTACACAATCCCTTGGGAAGTCTGATCACCTCATTTTGTGTAGTCACTCACCTTCCAAGTGACCTTTCATCCCCTATCCTAGGCGATCCATCCCTTTGCAACGATTCCTCGCATCAAGACATCAACAACCAAGGCATATACCTACCTAAAAACCATCATAATAGTCACAACACGCTCATGGAAATCAATGGACACTATTGGGTACTAGCGTCCCACAATGGCCTTGTTCTTAAATGATTTACCATCATACTACTACCTATTTCAATTTCTTTCATTTTTGTTGCTAATTCTTGCAGACAGCTTCAAAAACCAAATTGGTAATTTTTGTGCTTCCTGTATGAGGAACATAACTGCCATTAGATTTAAAATAAATTGAAATAAATTCACATCATACCTCATTGGTGGCTCATCAATAAGATACACTCGAAATTATGTTCACTTCCTGTCACAACAAGTCAAACTAACATCATTGACCAAATCATCATGTATAAACATATCATATCAGGTTAGCTCAAAACACGACCATCATAGATCAAAATCATAAATCAAATGTAACCATCATAAAGCATAATCAAAGATCACATGTAACCATCATAGACCAGAATCATAAATCACATGCGTAATAAAACTAAATGACATATTGATACTTATCCTTCAATAGTTCATTTTCTTCTACCTTTGTCCTTATTTCGTACGCACTCTATATTGGCTGCCACACTCGACAAACACAAAGTGCCTTCTCCTCAGTTGTGTTCACATACACATAATGTGCATTACACACATACAACCACACACAACATACAACACCATGGAATACATGCACCTACCCATGACATAAAACACATACACCTACACCTAGTGTACAACACAACACAATACATATGCCTACATCCGCTGTACACCACAACACAATACATACATCTACACTCGATGTACAACAAAACACAAATATGTACATAGTACAACATAATGAATATATATGTCACAATACCACAACTACAAAATGCACACACATAATACCACGTTCCCGCAACAGAACATGTAAGACACATGCACAATACCACATGTACACCAGTAGCATAAGTATAACATGTACAAAGTACTAGTTGTACATAGCACCACATGCACAACATGTGCACAACATCACATGTACATGGCACCACCCACACAATGCATACACAACACCACATGTACACCATGCCACTTTTACAATGTGTACATAATACGACATGTACACAGTACCACACACATGACATGTACACGATACCACATGTACACAACATCACATGCATGACATGTACACAACACCCTTTGCACACAGGACCACATGTACAACATTTACACAAGACCACATGCACATAACACCACATGTACAATTATGCGCAAAACACCATATGTACATAATACCACTTGTACAACATGAAAAAAACACCATATGTACATAGCACTGCATATACAACATATACATAGCATCATATGTACACACCACTGCATATCCAACATGTGCACAACACCATATGCACATAGTACAATCTGTACAGAACACCGTATATCCAACATGTACATAGCACCATCTATACCCAACACTTCATATGTAATATACACACAACACCATATATACAACATGCATACAACATCATATGTACACAATACTGCATATAAAACATTACACATCACCATAGGTAAAATCAATGAATATACAACATGCATAACATATACACAACAATAGCATTGCACATCCAAAACAATACTACCTCTACCAAGCAACCTCGCTTCCAGTGTCTCTTCACCATCCATGCTTATCTTAGCTTGCTGCAAAGCACACTATTTCCATTCCAGTGATGTATCCTTCAGCGTTACCTGTCATAACATAAACATAGACATAATAAAAGCATACAATATCAATTCATATCCACATGACACTGACCTCATATATTTGTCATGACTACTCTTTCACTTGATTCCTCATAAGACTAGGAATCTCTTCATGGAATTCACCTGTGTAAGAAATCATTCTTGCACAAAAATGATCCTTGTTGACCCTGCCAGACAACAACATACATAAATACTTGTATATATATAAACATCAACATAAAAAAATCATTATCCTATCAGACAACGACATACATACATACATACATAAATATATACATATAAACATTAGCATAAAAAAATCATGATCACAACATAATTACAAGATATAATAAGGCCAAGGTTAAGAGAAATTCCTTTATTCATGCACAACATGCACAATATTGAGAACAACAGTTCCCAGCATAGCCAAGGCATCTGAAACCTCAAATCCATTTACTTCACCCTTTCTATTACCTTTGTCATGATTGTCGTATCACCATCCATTTAACTCAATGGACCCAACCAATCCAACTAGCGATCCTACACTTTCCTTTAGGTGTACTTACACATACACTGAGCTTCATCCAGACCTTAACTCACCTATTGGGTACCACACAACTCTACCTGAACTCCATTAACTTTCCTCTTTCCCAAACCAATTCTTGTAAGAACCTTGGTTAAAAATTCATGTAAAAATATATAAGACCACAGTCATGGGACACATATTCGAAATTGAATGGTGGGAAAAGCATCCTAGTGGGTGTTCATTTCAGTTATTATGCCTAAGGAAATTGGCAAAGGAAATGGCAAAGTCTTTGGAAAGAATTTTGGCACATTTATATATGAAAATAAAGGAAATGAGGAGAAAATGAAGGTGAAAGGTCATAGGTTGCATGTGAAGAGGAAAATGAAGGAAAATAATGGAAAATGAAGAAAATATAGGCCTCATTAATAAAAAGGCTTATGAGGATCAGTTGGTAAGCTTTTGTCAGGTTTTGGTGGAGCTCTCTTCTATTTTCTCTCTTTCACACTCTTGGACACTTAGAGTTTCTAGGAGCAATCTTAGAGGAGTGTGGCACTCTTGAAGTTTTGGAGAAAGAAGGCAACTGAAGAGCATAAAAGTGCAAGAGGACATCGAGATTAGTAGCTATAGTGGATTTTTCTTATAGGTACTGAATTGCATCTATGTTTTCCTTTCTAGTTTTTGCATGCATGGTACATGCATGTGGTTTATTGGTCATGATATTTCATTAGAATGGAAGATTACCTAGATTGACAATGGATTTGCCTAGCCTTGCCATTTCCCAGATAACCATGGTGTTGTGGGTTCATTTTTTATTTTAATTTTTTATTATTTATTTTATTTATTTATTTTATTATTTATTTATATTTTTTATTATTTATTTTATTTTTATTTTATTTTTATTTTATATTTATTTTAATTTTTATTTTTATTTTATTTTTTTTATTTTTATTTTATTATTTAATTTTTTTTTTTTTTTTTCTGGTTGTTGTCATATTTCCTTTAGCTTGGGTTGAGTTACTCATTCCAGGAAGCCCTAGCTAGAAAAAGACTCTAGAATCCCTGTAACAACTTGGGTTGAGTTACTAGTCCTGGAAGCCTTAGTTGGAAAAATGCTCTGGAAGCCCGTGGTGGGCTGAGTTACTAGTCTTGGAAGCCCTAGTTGGACAAATGCTCTAGAAAACTAGAGTAAGTTGTGGGTTGGGTTACTAGTCTTATAAGACTTGGTTGCAACAAACACTCTGGAGCCCTAGAAGGGTTGGGTAGAGACCAATCTGATGATGGTTCTATGATGTCCGACCATGGGGTCAAATCATTGTTTGATGGGTTGAGGTGGTTTGGCTTTTAGAAGCCAGGGATGGTTTTTATTGATGTGTTTTATGAGATCCCACATTCATGGTTGGGATATGGCACGAGGATGACTAGCTGAAGATATATTTGGCTCAACCGTGTCTACGGTCGAGGGGAATATGGTAGTCACATAATAGGTTTCCTTTTGCATCATTAATATGAGGTTATTTCTCCTTGTTAATTTAGGATTATTATACTATTCTATATGCAGATTATATGGTTAAAGTGATATCACAACATGGTTCAACCCTTGGAATTGATGGGTGGTGTGCTGGTTATGCATTCATGTTAGTCACATATGTGTTCCTCATGCTTGTAGTCCATGTGCTTGTTGCATTTGCATGGTGTTGATCATTGTAGTAGTGATGTTGACATTTCAAGGTTGATGGTGTGGTTGTGGAATGTGTCATCATGACTGTACAGTTGTATATGCATTCATTATACATGTCAGTGTCTATATGTTGTTAGGCATGAATTTTCATGGTGACGGTTGTTGTGAATAAGGTAATTGTATGAAATTAGGTCATCATGATGATATTGGTATGTTATGATGCTAATTTATTAGCTGAAATAAAGAAGTAGATGCAAACGATCAAAGTGAACTTGTAACATTAGACTTCAAGGCAAGAGCATGTCGTCATATAGGTTTGTATGTTGGGCATGCAGGTATGTAGATTAAGGATTGTTATATGCATTATGATTATGTTTATGCCTTTCATTCTATTGATGTTATGGTTACACACATGATAGATGATTTAAGGATGGTCATATGCACATGTGCTAGATAGTCAAGTAGGATAGTAAATTGTTGTTATATTCATTATTGTTGATGTTATATGTTAGTTAACTTGATGATTATGTTATATGTTGTCGATGAGTGTGTTATATGTTTGTTAATTGGATGATTAGGGTTATTTCCTTTAATATCGTGATGTTATATGTGTCATGCTAAATTGGATTAGCCTATGCAGATGGTGAGGGTTATGACATTCAGGTATGAGTCAAATTATTTGTGACATTGTGTCGTACTAATCTAGACTAGTCAAACAAGGACAGAAGTAGCTGTAGCTTCTAGAGTGGACTCACTGACATCATAGCAAGCAACATAGATGGGAGCAAGAGCAAGAGGAGAGTTACCTAGAGTTACAGGAGTGGTTAATTAAATCACCAGAGACATACCATTACCTCTAAGCATTTAAGCCAATTGGTTTTTTCTGCATGAAGGAAATATAAGCATCAAGGTGGAGGTAGTAAGGGCACACCTATATAGCGAGATAGTATTGAAAGAATAAGAAAATACAACAACAGGTCTAGTTGACCAAGTCAATTCATAAATAATCACATTTGATCGAGTGAAAGAATTAGAAGTAAAGGTGGTGTAAACTAGGGCAGAGTTTGTATACAGGGTTTAATAATAACATGTTTAAGGGCAACCCAGTAATGCATGTGGATCTAGGCATAACCAATGTATGCATGAGGCACAAAACCATATGCAGAGGTAAAGGAAGTTCCAAGCATGGTCCCATGAGTGACATAAGTAGATTTTTTATCAATATTCATACCACAAAAAAAGTACAAGCTCAGGGATGGGTAAAACACATCGAAAACAAGGTGAATATGGGGATCAAGAGATGAAGGCTAATTTTACAACAGTTGGTTTTCCCAGGGAAAAAATGGCTGCAACAGTCCACAGATTTAAAGCAACTTCCTGTGATGAGGTACACTTAGATTACTCTCATGTCACTTCTCCTCATAAAATTATTGAGAATAAGTGTCCTTCTACACATGCACATAGATTGATTGTGGCCCTTATTAATTGGATGTCTCCAGGAGTGGCAAAGATGCCCATCCATGCAGCGATGCTCACCCTAATGCTTCTCTAACCTGATGCTACGAAATTGCAAGTGCTTCCTCTCTTAGTCATGCTACTACAGAACTGTGTGTGCTTCCTGCGTTAGTGAACACAGAGAGGCCTCTGACACTGTTCATTTTTTCATTAGTTGAATTGCATGTATTTTAATGTAATGAAAATGATGCATAGGGAGAGGTAGTGACAAGTGTCAAGCACTGCTGCAAAACACATGCAGAAAGCCACATAGAAATCCATGTGAACTGGGAACTAGGAAACATACATATAAGTGATTATAGCCAAGTAACATAGCATCTAATATTGTAATCTAATGTTAGCATTAGTCTACACTAGCAATCATATATGGCAGTTATACGACAAAAAAAATCCACATAATATATGGTCTTGTATGGTCTGCCCTGGGAATAGGCCAATCTAGATGATGAAGTTGCAAGCTATGCTCATTTAATGGTAGCACATAACAATAACCAATGTAAGAAACTTAAACTGTTGTTAACAACGCCATTTCAATTACTATAGTGCCAAGCATGCTTGTGACAGGGAAAAATAAGTAACTTTTATATAATAAAAAGAAGTAGTTATTCATATTCAAAACTAATCATAAATGTATTCTTATGAAATAATTTCATATTTGGTAATCAGTTAGATAAGAAATAGCCTTGAAATGAAAAAAGAAAAGTTACCTACTGGGACTTAATATGCAAAGTGATATCTTGTGAGATCCTATGGAGTAAGAAATAACACTGAATGTAAAAGGTAGGTGTGAAGACTTTAAATGCAAAATGATACCTTGAAACTGTTAGAAGGTGTCTAATTTGGAGTAGTTTGAAAGAGGATAAATAAAACGTGGGGAATATATGTATTTTATACCACATTCTTACTTTTGACATTTAGATGTTTTAGTTGTTATTAGGTAATAAAAGTTTTGACAAAATTGTGGTGGAAAAATTTAAATTTTTAGATTATGGCTATACATTTATCATGGTTAAATAATCAATTTTATTTTAAAGAATTTTTTAAATGATAAAAAAATTGTAAAGGGTGATGATATAGGTTATGATTATTTTTATTTTAATCATGGTGAATTGGTGACACATTGGAGTAATTTGGGCAACACCCACTATAACATCAAGTGTATATCCAACTATCTAGAAGCAATGTACACTAAAAACTTATTGCCTAGAAAGAGCCAAGTTGTCACATGGGCGGGGATTCCTAGTCTTAGAGCCTTATCACAATGGGCCAAATATGGCCCTTTGAGCTAAACATAGACAAAATAGGAAACTAGAAAATTATAACTAAATTACTAATAATAGTGGATTGATTTTAAAAGCTTATAAAAATTGCTACATTGCTATTAAATTCAATACGCATAGATATGTGATGATCAATCATCTTGTGTAACTTCAAAATTATTTTACAAAATATATATTTTATAATAAAGTATTGACAAGATGAAAATTTGATACGACGATGTAATAAATTAAAATAAAATAAGTCAATATATATCCATAAGAAAATAAACAAAATATAGAGAAAAATTATATAAACAAAAAAAATATATAATAATCTTAGTTTAAATATTTTAGATCCAGTCATTTTGTTTGGATAATTTGAGTGTTTCAAGTTTTTTTAAGGGAATTAATTTATTTATACACTCAAAAACATATTTTAAATAATTGAAAACCATGATTTAACCAAAAATTATATATATTCTTGAGATATCATTACTTACATTGGGAAAACATCCACTACTAAATTGATATATTATTTGAAACAACTGTCAATTTATAGAAAAAATCAAACATAACCAATTCTTGAAATGAAGAACAAGAATATTCACAATTTGTTTTTATGACCTAGAGGAACCCATCAGCCTTCCTGACACATAACTACTATTAAACCTCTAGGGGTCTAGGACCTAACCTCCCCTCCATAAATCCGGTCACAAACAAGGGGATTTGAACTTGAGTCTCTCGAGTTTTGACAATTTCACATATCTCGAATTACTAATTGAGTTGACCCCAAGACTGATATTCACTAATTTTAAACCTATACACAATAAGCAATTTATTTCTACAATTTTCAAACTTAGGCTTTTCAATAGGCTGGATAAATATGTTGAACAAATTTTCATTTTTATTATAATATGCCAAGTTAAATTCTTTTGACCGTATATTTTCTCATAAAAGATTATGTTTTGTTTCAATATCCTTTGACCTAGCATGAAAAATAAGGTTATTTTTCAATTTTATTACACATTGATTATCACATTTCATAATGCTTGGTACTTGTTTCTTTCTCCAACACCTTCAAGGATTTTCCTTAATGCTTTTCATGTTTCTTCTACATATGAAACTGTAACAATTATTTTTCTCTTAATGCTCCATGAGATAGCTCTGGGTCCCTATTATCGCTACAACACACACGCTCCAAAATCTTGCCTATACTTGAATTTTATAGCCTCCTTATAATCTTACGATCTGTCATTTCAAGTTTATCATATTCGATTCATGGTCGGTTGATTCTTTCCTAAGTGTTCGAGTCTTCTTCTAAGATTCTAAATATTGAAGTCACTTACTTACACATGCTTACATTTTTTATGAATTCACAAGTGCACCTATTTCTAGCAAGTTTAGTAGTTAATGTCTATCCTTTGAAAATAGGCATTGCACAATCTTGGAAGTGAGTACCTATGCAGTCCTTGGTAACATTAATTGTGCAGTATTTAGTGCTATACATTGCAAAAATCATAGACATTGTGTAGTACTTGATGACAGTGCTTGCGCAATTGATAAGGACAATGACTCTGCAATCCATGTGGATAGTCAATGCATAATTTCAGTTGACAGTCTCCCTCACTCATAGCTGAAAATGTACCATCATATGAGTCAGTTTCTCAATTGTCTCCTTTCCATGCCCTTTTTTATAAGTGTCACTATCACATTTGCGATTTTCATTTTTGCTTGCTTTCACTTTCACAAGTGTCACTTTTATTTTCTTTAGATTTTGCATGTGTTTCTTTTACTTTCTTTAGGTTTTGCAAGTATCATTTTCACTTATTCTTACTGTCACAAGTGTCATTTTTGATTGTTTTCACTCTTGCATGTGTCGCATTTTAGTGCACCACTAGCGGCAATTCTAGCACACTCTTCTACATTAGTAAATCTTATAGGTCATAAGAGTATACACTAGACACTCTTCTACAACTTAGCACACTTTGTAGTTGCATTCAAAACTTATGTTTCATTGATCCAACACTTGGCCATTTTTGGGATTCCCCTTGTCTTCCCACTTTGCATACCTAAAATCTCAACTACTAGATGAGCACATTTTGCATTCTTAGCCAACAAGGATGCATCCATTACCCCTTAAAACTATGCATAACACCATCCTAAGGGTAGACTATTACACAAACACATTGTGCAATCCTAAAGAATAGTCTCTCAAGTATCTCCTACTTACACTTGATCGTTGTGCCCAATATTGACTCTATCCTTCCTCTATTGTGCATGGCATAGTTCTAGTGGGAAGTGATTCATCTAGAAATCCTTGCAATGAAAAAATTTGTAGTATAAAGAATCTCTCCTTGTCATGATGAAGTGAGCATCCTCAAAGCAAAGTGACCCCACCTTCTTCTACTTACGTTAGCCAATTGCACAATCCCTTCACTAAGTGAGCCTCAAACCATGCATTTTGCAATTCTGGTGCCCAATAGGCCCAACTCTAGGTCACTACAACCCCCAACTGTGCAATTCTTGGAGGCTACACCTCAATCACAGCATATTGTGCAGTTCCAGTGGCTAGTCCTATCTCTCCTACTAACTGAAACCCCTCAGTATGCTATACCTTCTCCTATCTTTCCTCCTATTGTGCATTGCATAGTTCCAGTGCATAATGGGGTCATCTTTTAATTGTTGTGAAGTTAAAATATGCAATACCTCCCTCCTCTTCCTTGAGCACTATGGATTGTCAATCCTATGTCAGCGAGTTTGATTTCCTTGTCTCATCGACTTTCCCACTATATAGAACATTGAAGAGCATCTCCTTATTATGCATTGTGCAGTCTCAATGGAAAACATGGTCACTCCTGAGCTCACCTGTGTAATTTATAGCTTCTCTCTCTCAAAGCCCTTGGCCATTGTCCCATCATATTCAGAATCTTTCATGAGAATGCAAAGGTATAGTAGGTGGCTTTTGGTCTTACATTGGTTGCAGGTGTTATCATCTCCACATGGCAAGGTGATTCCAAGGGAGGTTATCAAGGAGAGATTACAAGAAGTCACTTGCGAAGGAGTAAAAAGAAGAACCATTATGGATGACATGAAGGAATCTTGTACCAATACAAAGCGATGGAAACTCATGATGACATCAAAGGTTCCAACACTTATCTCGACCATTTGGATGGTGAATATGAACTACAAGAAAAAATCAATTATCAAGAAGTCAAAGTGAGAGCAATAAACATAAGAGCTTGTCATTGACGAAATTAAGTCTTGTGTCGTCATTGCCAAGTCATGGCTATTCAAAATGTCACCACAAAATTCATATGTGTCAATGTATTTTGCCACATCACATGTGGAATGTAATTATGTAATTTAAAAAAAATGAGGAAATGTAAAATGTGTGGATGCCCAAGGGTCCCACGTGTAATGTGAAAAGTCACTAGAGATTTGTAAAGTCATGTAGAATCTCAAAGGTCCCATAGGATTTCGAAAAGTCATAATAGGAGCTCAAGATTCATGGAGGTAAAAAGTCATATGGGAGGTGGACAGTCACCTCACTTGTTATAAATACACCTTCATAGCTCAAGAGAATAGAACTTTGGACTTTTCACCTTCACTTCTCTAGCTTGGCAAAGGAGAGAAGATAATTTTTTGGAGGAACAAGTGGTGACATAATCTTCCACTATTGGGGCTAGAGGTGCATCGTTGTAATCATGTATCTTGGGACTTTCACTTAATATATGAAGATCTTAGATCCATCACATTTTCATGCATATTTAATGAATGATTGGAAGACTATTCTTTCATTGTTTGTGGCGTATGTTTATATTAAAAAATACTAATAAAAGTGCACTATTTCATTGCCTTTGGTATGCATCTTTTTGAATGTGCATTGTTAGTTGCTTTTATGATCATTTTTATCTTGTGAACTACTTTGCAGGTTAACCAACGATTATTTCCATGCTCTTGTGTGTCTCTTTTAGGAATGAGCTATTACTTTTCTTCTATATACTCACTCTCTCTTTCCTCTATGTGAAATTATCTTATATACATTGTAATTGTATGCCTCACAGTGTCAAATTACTTTCTTGTTTGAAACATTGTTTTTATAATCTCTTATGTGAATAATTGTAGCCAAGGAAAATCCCTAATAATGATGGTGACCAGACCTATTATATGTAGGGGCTTCTACTCCAACTTATGTTAGCTCTAATTGGGACATCATACTTCGGAGACACCATTTGTTGTCATATTTCCAGCATTGTCAACATTCCCCCATTGAATACATATGCACAAGTATACCTTTTGTCATTTGGATTTGAAGCCCAATCTAAATTTGTTTAACCTATTAGGTCAACATTACAGTCATTAGTATATTTAATGACAAAAGTAATATGATATTTAAAATATTGAAGAGCCATCATTTCATAATTTAAATGACTATTATGAGACTTACCCATGAACTAGCTAACATTGATTGAATCATTAATATCAAGCCTAGTTGTAGTGAGATAATTTATACTTTTGACCAGTTATTGATGTGACGTACCATCAACTTATTTTATCCCATGATCATTATAAAACTTGGAATTTTCTTTCAATATAGTAGACACTTCTTTGCATTCATCTATGTTAAATGTTTTCAGAAATCCCTTTACATATTTACTCTGTGTGATTATGGTCTTTCCATTTCCTCTCTATACATTCAAACCTAAAAAATAATGTATCTCTCTAAGATATTTCATCTAAAATACTTGCGACAACTATCTCTTGATTTCTTTAATCAAGTATGTAGCACTCTTTATGATGATTATATCATCAACATATAAAGATATTAATTTAATATGTCCATTTGTATATCAATTGGTATACAAATTATGTTCACTTTTTCTTTTCGTGAATTCCCATTGTATAAAAAACCTATCTATTTTTCATACCATGACCTAAAGGCATGTTTAAGCCTATATAAGTCTTTCTTCAACCTGCACAAAATATGTTATTTACTCCATTTCACAAATCCTTTTGGCTGGACAAGATAAACCTCTTTTTTCAAATCTCCGCGCCAAAAATATAATTTCACATATAACTATTGTAAATACTAATTATATTTTTTGGTCAATTCTATTATCATTCTAATTTTGTTTAATTTTAGTATTGGTACAAAAATTTCTTGCAATATAAACCTTTTTTTGTAATAACATTTTGCAACAAATATTGATTTAGATTTTACTTATATAACCATATTCATCACATAAGGACTTTATTTTCATGAATATATGTCAATTCCCATTTTCATTTTTCACAATAGAGTTATACTCCTCTTCCAAAGATTTCATTTTTCTCTTTATTATACACATATTGATAAAAATTTAATGCTTCAACCATTTGAGTCATTAAAACATAATACTTATACAAGAAAGAGGAAGAGGAAGAGACAATAAAGAATAAAAATAGTAAAACAATATGCATGCAAGGAAAAATGAGTGAAAAGGAAAAGAAAAGAGAATAAATTGAAGAGACAACATTCTAGAATTCTCTTTTGGGGAAAATAGAGGAAAAGAGAAAGTGAACACTACAACAAGAGAGCGACTGGAGTAGTTGAACACAAAGAAGGAACACAAGAAAGACAAGGAGCACAAGAAATACAATAATCACACAAGAAAGACACAAGCGAGGAGAGCAAGGAGTGGAAGAGGAATTCACATGGTAGCCATGAAGAAGATTTGGAGAACAACAAGAAAGGGAAGAAAATAGTTTTCGATTCCCAAGTCATAGTGTGCATTTTTTATTATCTTGTTGGAATTCAAATGCATGGTTCATGCATTGGTTTATTGGTCAATATTTTTGTCATTGACATGGTATTTTTCTAGGCTGACAGTCATGTACAACCTTGCATTATGTCATTTCTTGGATAGCCATGGTATAGTGGGTTCTCTTTTTGGTTGAGTTTTGGATTTCTGGTGGACCTTGGATTCTGGTTGAGGTGTTCTTAGGTAAAATAAAAATGGTTGAGGGTGGAGATGGTTTTCTCTGGGAAGCTCTTTATAGGTGGATGGAGGCAAGAAATTTTATCTAGGTATGGTAAATAAATTATGTGGCATCGAAGCTTGCATTGGTTTTGCCGATTTCTCAACATTGTATTGGGTGAAATCATTATGATATGAGGGTGGAGGAGGTTTCCTCTAGATTCCCTGTATGTTTAGGTTTTGGTTTATTCCATGTGATCCCACATTCATGCTTAGAATATGGCACAGGCGTGATTGGATGGAAGAAAGATTTGGTTCAACCAAATATATGGTTAGGTCATATGTGGAAGTCCCTGACTTGGTCAGCACTATGTTTATGTTATGATGTGTTATTATTTAATGATATCAATGAGAAAAAAAATTTGTTCATTGTGTCATTATACGACAGGTTTGTCATGGCTTCATTATGTTTAAATAATGGTTACATGCATTATATATTTCTTATTATATGAAGTGCTGTTGTTATTGACTTGCTCCTGATTTGAAAATATATTATATGGATTGTTTGAATTCATGAGCTAATATGTGTTTGTTACAACTAGTATGAGAGGGAAGCAAGGCTTTTTTATGAAACTAATGTAGACAGAACAAGTTATGCATTCATGACTACATATATTATGTTTACAAAGTGTTTGTCTAAATTATTAACATATGTTGGCAAGCTTGAACAAGAAAAAAGCTTATAAATAAGATGGGAAGACTAAGGAACCTTGTTGGTAAAATTTTGGGCATTTCTCGATAGTTAACTTGTAGGCTAGACCTAAAATTCTGGAACTAACTCTATGGCTGCATTAGAGAAATTTTAAGGTTAAAAAATAGACGGAAAACAAAAATGTACAACCAAAATCAACTTTATAAGAACCAATAGGATTCAAGATGATGATGTCAACCATGGTGGTTAATTCGCCATTTTTGGAGTAAAAAAGTAAAAAGATTAAAAAAAAAAAGTCACTTTTTTCAACTCGTATTTTCAACTTATCTCCTTACGATTTTACTAAAATTTTGATAAGGAGCACTCATTGGATGAAAAATTTAATTCCCCATCCAAGGAGTGCCCATGCTGCATACCTTCAATGGACCCTATGAAGTGAAAAATGAGAAATACATGAAAAATGTGATTGCAATCACATCTTTTCATGTATCTCTCATTTTTTCGTGTAGTAGGGTCCATCAAAGGTATGCAACATGGGTACTCCTTGGATGAGGAATTAAATTATGCATCTAGCAAGTGCTCATGCTTGAAGCTTGAGTAAAAACGTAGGGAGATAAATTGAAAATACAAATACAAATTATAGTTTTTTTCTTTTCTTTTTTTTCTCTCTAAAATTTGATGATGTAATCAAATATTATTCTATTATTTCCACTATTACTTTAAAATATTCCTTAGGAGGCCCTTTTTAGACCTTAAATTTTCTCTAATGGAAAGCACGAGAAGAAGAAATATTAGCCACAACCACATGTAGGATGGGTTATGTGTGTGGTTGGAGGCCTCTAGCTAGTCTAGTAGGTTTGCATCCATGTAGTTGTGTTGTAAGCTAGGTCAGAAAGTGGTTTCAGCTTAGGGAAAAGGCCACCAATGAAAATTGTTTGACGTATGGGTGATCATGTGTTTCTGAGTGTTGCAGTAAGTCTAGACAAGTGGAATCCACTTCCATAATTGGATCTTGGATGTTGTGTCATGCATAGTAACTCTCAGCTCACATTTTATCTTGTAAGTATGTTAAAGTGGGTAAGTGTGGGGATGGTTGTTTCATGTTCTAGAAATCTAGTTGGACATTGTTTTACATATATAATATTATTAATATATTTATCCTAAATACCATTACATGAACCTTTACCTTTAATCATAATTTGAGCACGCTCAACCATTATCACATTGAGCACATTCAACCATTACTCTTTTAATTCTCTCAGCTCCTCCATTCCATTGAGGTGTATGTGGATTTGTATTTATTTCATAATTAAATTCTCTTTGCAATACCTAATGAAGTCTCGTAATGTATACCTCTCCCCTTGATCTAATATGAGATTTTTGATGTACCTACCTATTTGTTTTTTAACCTTTTTTTTTCATTAAAATACTCAAATATATCACTTTTCTTCATGATAAAATAGACCATATTATATCTATTACTATCATCAATAACACTATTAAAATAGTATGCTCCCCTAAGATACAATGTTTTCAGAGAACCACATATATCATCATTTATAATTCAATAATTTAATTGATTAATTAATTAATTTATATTTTCTTTTTATGTATAGGAAATTCTCCCCTATGTTGTTTACCTAGTGCATATCCTTCACACATAATATACTCACACTTGCGATTTTGAAGACCCTTTGGCATATCATTCTTCTAAATAAAAATGATATCATTAAGATTCAAATTTCCATACTTTTGATGCCACAACTATTTGTATGACATGGATGCAAATGTTAATCCTTGATGACCTCTCCTGGTAGTATCAGGCTTATATTGTCCTCCAAATATTACTCTTGTTGTGAAATCTTTGTAGTGATCTTGCATTTCCTTTAGGACACATTAAGATTTCACAAATTCAACCTTCAAGGCTTTTATTTCCTATAATGGATACTAAAATCAAGTTCTTCTCTATACATGTACACACATGATATTCTGAATATGTTTCTCGTATCCATGAAGAAAAATTACAGATATGTCTCTACAACCTTTTATTTCATGATATTTATTATCTCCTAGATAAATATGAGCACCATAATGTTGTCATGAAATGTATCAAACTAGTCTATATTAAATGACAAATGAATTGATGCACCAAAAACTATGAACCCTACATTGGTATCATCAGTTTCAACATGGATCACAACATCTGAAACTAACAACTTCATGTTTCTCAGTTTATTATTTGTGAAGGAATTACTATTATCAAAATGTCCTATATGTCTTGTTTGTTTAGATTGACCATACCTCCTCTTAGGACAATCTCTAGTAAAGTGACCAATCTTGTCACAGTAATAACAAGCATCATTTCTCCTCATATTTGCATTTTTTCTTGCAGGTGGAGGACCTTCAAATGACTTATGTTGTGGCTTTCCTCATTTAAATTTCTCTTGTGGCTTTCCTTTGAATGTTTGTTTACCTTTTGTTACTAATGCCATATTAGACCTATGAAGTCTTAGATTAAGGTTATTTTGCCTCTTTTCCACCCAAGTAAGTATACACACAAACCCATTAAAAGTAGGATACTTCTCCCTTGCTACAAGATGTGTGATGAACATTTGGTAGTCATCGAGAATACTATTTAAATTTATGGTGACTAAATTAGTGCTATATACTGTCTTACATATATCACCTAGTTTTTCTTTAAGTTCTTTGATTCTTGAAATGAAATTGCTAATGCTTTTATTTTCCACCATTTTTAACTATAGAAGTTTACTCTTCAAAAATAACACTTAATTTGTATTCTTCATATCATACAAATATTTGAGCATTTTCCACATCGTCTTGGAATCTCTGATGTGGGGTATAATATTTCCTTTTACAGACATTCTTAGAATAACATTTTCCTATATTTTCCATTTCTCTCATTCTTGAATTGATTTATCCATAGCTAACAAGCCTTTTGGTTTATCTTCATTGTTGCAGGAAATCATCAAAAAATCATATCCTTTCATCAATGTATGCATTTTAAATTTTCAATTCACCTAAGTTTCACCATCAAACTTGGTTGATTAATTTAGATATAAGTCTGCCAAAAAAATTATTTGTTTAGTTGCAATTAAAAAAGTAAAAATAAAAATCTCACAAATTAAAAATGAAAATTAATTTTTATTATTCAATGACACCTTAAATGTGGTCCCTTCTCTTCTAATAACGTGGTGGCCCTCTGTTTCTCAACTCCTTACTTCAACACATGACACATGATCTAATACTTGGCTTCCCCATGCAACACTTTTCCACAACCTCCTCACACTTGTTCCTTACAGATCACTTCACTAAATAATGACATCACAACTCCAACTGAAAATGCTTTTAGGAATTTGTCTAGTGTAATTCAAAAAAGTGATTACATCTCGTTTTAACACTCTTTTACACAATGCATTGTGGCACATGGTGCCATATCTAGTGCACACACTTTTCCATAGGATCTCCATGTGACCACCACCCTTTAATAACTACAACTCTCACAATGACTTGCAGGTCACTTCTTAAAGAAGCCACAACACAACAGGACTACGATGTTAAAAATACTAATTCCAGCCATTCACATCATAGTTTAATGCATAAAACTCTCACGTGACAACCTTGCCATTCATAGGCTCTACACAATAGCTAGTGCACAACTCAACTCTCACACAGCTTGACTAACAAAAATTATCACACGGCTTGACTAACAAAGAGCTTCTCACACAGGTCGCCTAGTGTAAATCTCTCACCATAGTTACCAAGTTAGAACTTGATACAATATAATAAAAATTTGAATGAAAAAATTTTAAAATTAAAAATATTGAGAATATACATCTTAAAGACACAGATATATATAGTTTTCCTTACTTTAACAATCATTCTTTTAACCCATTTTCTTCCTCATTTATTTTTAATATAATAATCTTACGGATACAATTCAAAAATCTTAAAAATCACACTTCCCTTTAATACAAAAACCTTTATTCTTTTCAAAATTTGTTAGTCACTCAATTTTATGTTCAGACTAAGTCTAGCTTACCATGCCCAAGAAATAACAAACTTATCCATCCTATGCCACTGAAATAACTAATGGGTAGGATAACTAAAAACCACAGGTTTTCGGAAGAAATGGATCAAATTTTCCCAAATAATACGCCATTCCGATCGAATCATCAAGATTTCGTATATTTTGCTCTGATATGGGAGGATTTGGTAACTATGCTTCACATAGTTTCAGCGCAGCTACGACACAGTTGTTAATTCCACATACAAACTCGACACTCATCTGCACCACTGATGTGGCTTATAGCGCTAATACCAAATCAGAGAGAAAACCTTCAGAGATTATCAGTTACATTGGGAAAGCATCCACAAATGAACTAATATCTTTCTTCAAACAACCTACAATTTATAGGAAAATTTAGATGTAAACCATTCCTGAAATTAAGAACAAGATAATTCACTAATTCTAGACCTAAACACTTTCTAACGGAATCTAAAACAATCTTTTTCAAACTCTTGACAATCTAACTATTTTTACATTATTACTGATGGAAAATTATCTTAAAAATTTAAGATATGATCAATAGTTTACCATCTATTTCAAACTTTTAACAATCTAACCATTTTTACATTATTCCTAATTTTAATAATGTAAAATTAATTTAAAAATTGAACTTATGATCAATAATTTTTTGAATAGTTGTTTGATTGTGTTCATGCTTGTTAAATTTTATAGATATTTCGAAATCTGATTAATAACTTCAATCATAAAACATTGATTATCCTTTTTTGTTTAAAAAAATATAAAATATATCATAAAAATATTCTAAATTTTGATTAATAAGTTTAATGATAAAATGCTCATAATTTTTTTGGGTTTTAAGAAATACAGAATATCTGAAATTACGCTTTTTTAATTGTTTAACTGATAAGATGTCCAATTCCCTTGATTATATATATAATCCATTCGAACATCCTGTGCCACAGGCAGATGAATCTGTTTTTTCTTGATGATTTGCGTGATAGACAGCAAATGGAATAAAAGATTGCATTGAGAATTTAGAAAATATAATTAAATAAAACATGTAGTTTAAAAATTATGTTTTTTTTTCGAAAATTATGGAAATTTTGGTTATATTTTGAAAAGATTTAGTAGGTATTTTTGGTAAATCTAAATAAAAACTATTAAAATTAATAATTTTAGGTGTTTAAAAATTTTTTGAATGGTAACAAATCTATTTTTATTATCAAAAACATGTTTCAAACACTATATTTATAAGATTTTTTTAAAATAATTTTACCCAGATTCTAGCCATTTTTAACTTTCGTAGCAATTCTTCCCTTCCTTAAACATCTCCAAATAAAACTAAAATTAAGAAAGACTAAGATGTAATCATAAAACGTGTTTGTCAATCCCAAAGAAGTTATTGAGTTGTTTCTGATGTGTCAAAAATGGAAAGACATATAGGAGGTACAGTTGATAAAGTTGGAGAGTTATGGTCTTATTGTTACACAAAACGACAACGGAAGGTGAAAAGATTGCAGCAAACCTAGAGCAAGAAGTGTTCATATGGTTCTAAAGGAGAGAACATGAAAGATGCCAAAAGACTAAGCTCAGGAGAAAGCTTACTGAGGTATCATGTAGCAGAAGGAAACTGTTACTGCAGAGGTTTGGTTGCAGCTCACAGAAAACCATGAAAGCAGTTCCACTTAAGAATAAAGTAGGTAGAATTGCTAAGTACGAGGAGAAGCATATGACCAGGAGGTCATAAATTTTTTGTTCCTCGGAATCGGATGCAAGAACATCCAACACCTTAGTAAAAAGAAGGAATCCAAAAACAGAGAGAAGAAGACCACGTGGACCAGGGGAGCAAAATAGGGAAAAATCTGTTTTAAAACAGATTTAAAGATGGAAGAGATAAATCTCAAAAACTTTTACTATAATCTACCATGTGTTGTATGCATGCATGTAATGATACCTTTAAGGGATTTTTATTAGAAGATTGATCGGATCCTTCATAATGATTCGATCCAACACTTCTATTATATATATGTGTGATTTAACCCGTGTGTTCACGGTAGACAGAAAATAGAATAGAAAAGTGTGTGAGCTGAGAGTGTTTACAATGTAACTAGAGAAGAACCCGTTCTAAGGCTGCGATGGCTTAGTTCTACAATCTTATGCTTATAATAAATATATGTGTTCTGTTAATTCCACATGTCTGTATATTTTCCTTTGTTTGTGTTATATGTCGAATGATTTAAAGTCATTTGAATGCATGTTGATTGACCATCACCACTGTAGGGTCGATGGCGATCCAAAGATATATAGATAACTGTTATGTCGTGTGTGAAGACATATATGGCGAAGAACTGCGTTTAAAGCGCATAGAATCCATCAAAGGTGACGAACTCCATTTACAAAGAGAAACTGCACCAAACCCCTTAACGGATCCGTAAAGTGGACCTGAAATACTATAAGTTATGGCCTATACCCTTATTGGGCCCGGGATGCATATCGGGTAGGCACGTTGAGTCGGTAGAAACAGGCCTTTGAAATGTGCGATTGCAATAGCCGATTAAATCGCAACCATCAGATCGAGGGTCCAGATTGACGGCTTAGATGTGATCGGAAATCGCATAGCGGAGTGGCAGAGGACTCGGACAGTGGCGCAGTGGAAGGCCAATACGCCGACGGCGATCGCGATCGGAGCTCTGCCTTATCGACGATCGGAGGTCTGTCTAATCGGTGATCGGAGGTTTCAGAGTTCAGAGGAGTCGGAGATTATAGAAGCGGGAAGGGTTAAGGAGAGCGGACCCGTCGATTTTATAGATGCAGCGTAATCTTTTGAGGTCTGAATAAGCACAGCAGAGCAAGGATTTCCTTTAAAAACTCTTTGTTCCCGTATATCTCCAATAGTTAAATTGCCGGCGTTTTAGAGCCTAAAAGATATAGTTTAAAAGCCCGATTGTGTAATAAGGCTCCGATATATGTTAAGTGGTCCATTTTAATGGTTGAAGGCCTTATATAACGCTTTCCGTAAGGCTTTGTGGGCCATGACCCACAGGCCTCAGAATCAATTTTTTCAGGGAAAGGGATTTTGATTAACCCTCAAAATTCCATTCCCATCATTGTGAAAGTGAACATGGTTGTTGTTCGAGTAGGTTTATCTTGAGGATTTTACTCTGCTCTAGATGTAGGCCTTCTTGAACGGTTTCAAATCAAATCTGATTTTTGAGTGAGATTGATAGGATTCCAATTTTAATTTAATCCCTTTTTTTGTATGTTGGGTGTTAATGAAGGACTTTAATTATTTGTGAGGTGTTATATTTGTCTAAATATCCTAGTTCATTGTCACTTAGTCTAGTTTTGTTCAGTCCTACTGTAGTTATTTATTATTGATGTCTCCAATATAATTTTATTTATTGATTTGTAATATTGAAAAAAACCATCTCTGCTCCACTTTTCTATTCATTCTTTCTCATAATATGGAAGCTTCAGGTCACATAAGAGTCAACAAACCAAAGGTGAAAAAAAAAAGCCTCCGTTGTTTGAAGAAACTAGTTGTGTGAAACCAGTTGTGCAAAAAGGCAACTCGGAATTTTAAATGTCCAAGTTCATATAGCAGATCGTTACCTTTGGGGAAGAGAATTTTTTTATTTAAAAAAAATCGGAGACCAGCGCACCCATGTCCTGGTAGCAAGTGCGTTGTTGATCAACTAAAACTTAAATTTCATGGTAGCAAGTGGGTTGATAAACTAAAACTTGTAAAACATAACATAACAGCGATACAGCGCAGTCAAACATCATCGTGAAGTGCGTTGCAGCACAGTGATTCGCAACTTGAAGTGCGTTGGAATTGCAAAATTAAAAAAAAAACGGTTATTTTAAAGGCACCATCGATTGTTTGTTGCCGCTAAACGACAATGTAACGACGGCTCCACATCACAACACACCATCACGGAGCTCGGTTCAACATCAAATCTGGAGCGGAAATTCGAATTGAGGTACCGCCGTAACATCATAGTTCAGACAGGAAGCAACATAAAGTTGGATCTAAACCCCACGAAGCTTGCCAAGTCTGCTTGTGTTAAACCATGGAACTGACGGGATGAAATTTGTCCGCAAGATCCAGGCACGAATCGCTTGAAAAGTCAAAGGAAGGTGTGTTGGATAAAAATTGCCCTAAAGTGGAGCACACTCGTCAAAATACATAACGTCTACGAATTATTTGAAGGTCCTCCTTTTTGTTTGAAAGTTTCATTTTGAGCTTCGTACTTTTTTAAAAATGGCCTTTTGTTCAAGAGCCCTCTTTCAAAAAATTTAAGACGGCTTTTGTGAGTTTCAAAAGAGATTATATTGTTTTAAAAATTACTTATACTTTTACAAAAGGGACTTCTTCAAACAAAGGCTTCCTTCATATCATATTAAAGTGTTGTCGTTTTAAAAAGCAGATATTTTTAATTTAAAAAAAAAAAAAAGTTTTGTGAGAGTTTTTCGATTTTATTTGAAAGTTAAAAAAAAAAAGGCTACGGAGGAAGTTTGAGCCACCATCACTGTATATGGGTACTGTGTGTCACAACCATAACTATCGATGTCCGGGTAACCTAATTTGTTTGAAGTTGTGCAACAGAGAAGTAAAGTTGTTTTAAAAAAAAGACATGTGGAAGATACGCCCAACAATGTTCATCTTGTATGTGACCACACATCGAGTATCTATTTGAAAAATTAAGAAACTGAGAAAGTTGAAGCAACAACAAAAGTTGTCTCAGATCTATTTCAATGAGTTGGAAGTCAAAATACAAAAGAATGCTTTCACATTGAAATGCATAAAAGAATCTGTAGATAATAACAATCTACCTCTCATTTTAATTGCCAAGACAACCAAGGAAGCCTCGATACTCTTGAAAGGTGTTTTGGTGCAAGGGGGAGTAATCTAGTGCTAAGACAACCAAGGAAGCCTCGATACCCTTGAAAGGTGTTTTGGTGCAAGGGGGAGTAATCCAGTTGAAGATGAAGACTTTGCGGAGTGCCACTGTGCTCAACCACAAGTGGATGACTATGAAAAATTTGCAGAAGAAGTAGACAAAGAGCACAGAAATGCTCTTGAATCCCAATGTGCACAACCATAGGTGGATGAAGATTAGGTGAATCCAGCAACAAGACTTACTAATGATAGTGAAGATCTCATTGGAGTAGTCAATGCTATGGTGAATCTAGCAATTAATATTGTTGATGTAAACTTTGATGAAGAATTCTTGACTAATGATGAATGGTTACGGATGATGAAACAACAACATCATATGACATGATGATATTTGGTGAGAAAAACTCACTTGAGTCTGAAAACCAAGTAGAAGACAACCTGTTTGCAGCAACATAGGTTAGCGAAAAAGTCGAAGAGACAGAAACAAACGCAGAAGCACAGAAGGAAGCGCGACGAGAGAAAATTGTCGTTGCATAGCAAAAAGAATAGAGCCAATGTGGTTATGCAAATGTTTTTACATTTACCATGGATTTCCAATGTGCAGGTAAACATGAGGATTATGAAGAAAAGTTAAATTTCCTTGAAGCATGGATTGCAACACCAATGTTGAAAACAACTTGGACAATGAAAACATCAATGAAATTTTCAAATATTGGAGTCGTGAAGAAATAAAATTTTATTATGATTTGATATTGGAGCAAATTGATGTTCAAAAAACAGATGATCAAGATCACACTACAAAAGATGACATGTGGCAACAGTGCACATAAAAGCCAATTTTTGAAGAAGTTGAGGACATCCTTAAACAACATGGAACAATGGAAGACTTACACCAACAAATGAAGAAACCAAAATTTGAAGATTACAACAAAAAGAAAAATTTGAAACAATTTAAAGGCTAAAAATCTAGAACTAGAAGAGAAGAAAATTAAATTTGTTTGAAATCAATTTTATTAAATTGTAAGCCTAGCTGAGACATAGACGAGTAGGCATTTAATTAAATTTTTATGTGGTTGTAATTAAGAGAGAGTGTTGGACAATCTAAGTCCAATTACCAGCTAGGTGTCACATCTGTTCATCTAAGTGCCTTGGTTCAATTTCAGTTAGTCCAATTTAGTCCAATCTCACTATAGTTATTTATTATTGATATCTCCCATATAATTTTATTCACTTATTTATAATATTAAGAAAAATAATATTTACTCCAAGATTGCTCTTCATTATTTGTCATTCCAATTCCAACACTGTCGTGAAATTGGATGCTAATACTCCATTTTGTATTTTACAAAAAGTCAGCTAAGATTCTATTTTGTGTGCGTGGGAACGTTGACGAAAGTGTAGTTCATTGATTGAGACTCTTATATTCATTTAGTGCTGCCTGGCTAATTGCTCTTAGGTTAGTTAGCTGCAGATGCATTGTGAAATACTCACATAGGTGTGAATGATGTAGATCGATTAAATTGTTGCTACTGGGCCGCTGGTTGTCTACTCATATATTGATCTTTCATAAAAGAGACTTTGTGCATGCTTGGTGGTGAATGCCAATTAATGGCTATGGAAATACTCTTGAAATTCATATATTACATTTGTATACAAGTCATATATGTGTCTACGGGTTGCTATATGCGTTCACCTAAATTACTTGGTTGTTTGATGTACTCTATGTGAGATCGGTGGAATTGACTAGAACTTTATGAACCCAATATTGACCAGCAAAGGCGGAAAATGCTCTTTTATTTTGAAATCCCTACCACAAATATTTATAAGATAAATATCCGACAAATCAATCTGAGATTTGTAGTAGTGCTGATCTTGCAATACATTTAACTTTGCAAGCATTTTCCAGGGCACTGATCGAGCTGTTGTCGTTCTGGCTTACTCTGAAATGCCCACCACCAATCTGTCTCAGATGATACTGATCGGATCTAGTCTGATATCCAACAGGTCATTGTCAGATGAGTAGTAGTGCTGATCTTGGAGACAATCTAAATGTGCAAGCATTTTCCAGGGCTTTCATCGAGTTGTTGTCAATGTGGGTTATTTTGAAATCCCCGCCACCAATCTGTCTGAGGCTAAACCGATGGGATCTATTGCAATATCCCAAAAGCTATGTCTGAGATGACTAGTGGTGATGATCTTGGAGTGGATTGAACTATGCAAACGTTTTCAAGGGCACTGATCGAGTTGTCATTGTGATTTATTTTGAAATCCCCACCACCAATCTATCTGTGATATATTTAATGGGAGCTATTTCAGTATCCAGGAGATCAATCAGATATGACAAGTGCTGCTAATCTTGAAGTGGATCTAACTGTGCAAGAATTTTCAGGCGCACTGATCGTCGTGTTGTCATTGTTTTAAAAGTAAAAGACACTAGAAGATGTTTGGAAGATTTGTACATCATTGTGAGGTGAATTTGAAAATTCAAAGATCTCATGGGCCAGCCTGTTATGATTGTTTTTCCAAGTACAATCTCTTTATTGGCGCGATAATGACTCATGAATTTCGCTGTGTACTACTGCCAGGGTCATTCAAAGTGAAGATCGAATTCTGAGGTTAAATTATTTTCCCTTTTTCACACTGGTTGATGTTTAATTTATTCAGCGAGATGCTAGATGTTGTTTCGAAGTTTGTGTGATATTTTTTTTCAAGTGAGGGGGCTAAATTTTTCTAGAAGAAACTGTATTAATTTGAAATTCACAATTTACATATATTTACAGAAGTTTACAGAAGCGAAATTGAATTTGCAATGTACACATATTTATAGAAGCTTGATTGTTACAATATGCAGCGGAGCAGCTAAGCAAGATTAAGATCGATCAACATATATTTACAAAAGCGAGATGCTAAGGAGCAGTGAAGCAAGATTAATAGTGATCTACATAGAAAGATTAAGATTAATCAACATATATAATTAAGATTGATCAACATAACAAGATTAAGATTGATCAACATATATTTACAGAAGCTAGATTAAATTCGCAATGTACACATATTTACAGAAGCTTAATTGTTAAACAAAACAAAATTAAGATTGATCAACAATAAGCTGCAGAGCAGCGGGATGCATGCATCTAGAGATTGAACCTAGATAGGGAAGTGGAAAGCGGTCCGTCCTAACCGCGGGGTAAACGCCCAAGCGCCAAATTAGTTAAGCTCTAACTCTCAATCCCTATCCATAATATTTGTACCCAATGAGCCTCAATTCCTACCAATAAAATTTGAACATAATAAAAACTAAATCCTACAACAAACCAACTGATCTATAAATTTGTATGACAATGCCTACTACTTAAAAGTTATTGATTAATCTGTTTTCGCATTTTAAAGTTCTTAATTAATCTGTTTTGAGTGTTTGTAATTGCTGTTTCATAACCCAAATGGACCCTCGATGTGCCATATGGTTGCAGGTTAACTCTCTTCGGGGTTAGCGGCTCTATTGATAGAAAGTTAGAGCTGACAGCTAAGTAACCGAGAAATCATGATAACAATTAAGAGGCCGATTGCTCGAGCATGGGAATATTCGTTCGCTGATTAATATGGTATTGTATGTGGTTTAATATCTACGATGAGATTCGTTCAATGTGGTCGCACTGGTCAATCCGATTCAGCGAAGGCTCTATTATCACCTAAAGGATCATGTAATCGGCCATGGTGTTGGGAAAATGATACTCAATGACAATAAACAAAAGCTCCTCCTGAAGTAGTGTGCATGTTGTTAGAATAGTAATATTTCTTCTCAAAGAAGCTACGTTAAAAGAGACGGTTTCTGGTCATGCCCATGTGTTGTTGTTAGTATTGTCATGCATAGAATTTAACACCTACTCTTTACGACATCTCAAGTTGTGGTAGTGATAACTCTCTTTGATCAGATCTCTAAAGTTCCATGAAAATGGAGTTGCAACTATTTTATGTTTTTAAATTCTAAAACTAACACCACTATTTTAGTTTCGGCAGTGAGACCCCTCTTTGACCACTATTTCAGTTTGTGGCAGTGATATCCCTTTTGACCCTATCTTCTTGGTATTTTGTGAAGATGGGTTAAAACAACCTCTTTTTTTTTCAAAATTTCAAAATTCTAAAACTAATGCCGCGATCTCGTTTGGCGATTATCTCATTCAAATCAGAGAGAGTGTTTTTAGATATTAATTTTAAGTCAATTTCAGTTTTTGGGAATAAAGTTATGCACCTCAAACCTTTAGTCCATTAAGAAGGCCATGTGATCAACAAAAATCTATGTGGCATCCACGTGGCCACACATTGCCCAAGTGATTCCATGCCACTTATATGTGAGGTGCACATGGCACACGTGATATATGTGCCAACACATTATTTAGCTCAAACCTTTAGTCCATTAAGAAGGCCATGTGATCAACAAAAATCTATGTGGCATCCACGTGGCCACACATTGCCCAAGTGATTCCGTGCCACTTATATGTGAGGTGCACATGGCACACGTGATATATGTGCCAACACATTATTTAGCTTCCCTGAGATCACTTCCATGATACTTTGTTCCCCAAGATCACTTCTCTGGCGCCATGTTCCCCAAGATCATGGTTCTTGGGACTACTTATCCTTGGGCCGGTGCTTTAACACTTCCTATAGGTACCATCTCCCAAGTACCATCCCTTTTGGGATCATTTCTTTTAATATTGTGTTTCCTCCGATATTAGATTGGTAGGTAGGTTTAAAATATCAACTAAACAATGATTAGACATCTTAATTTAAAGAATTAATTATTTAATCCCATTCATACCTTTCATATGACTTTTACCTAGAAAACATGTTATTTCAAGACTGACCATTTATGAAATTTTATGATGATTTTTTTAGATCACTTTGGATGTGGTGAATTTGGGTGCACTTGGATTTAGATTTGGTGGTATTTTGTTGATTGGAGAAAGTTTTTTTACCGTCATGTCAAATTTGTTAGCTGATACTTATTTGGATGAATCCACCAAACTTGATGGAGGAAATAACGTGAATTGGAAATTCAAGTTGATGACTATTTTAGAAGACTATAATTTCTGATCCATTGTGAATGGGGATGGGCCCAAACTCACGGTTGCAGCTTCTATTCCAGGTTGGTAGAGAAGGGAGATGAAAGCAAAGGTGTTGTTGCATATGTTCATAAAGGAAACATTATTCCTCATATCAGAGATTGCAAGACATTAAAGGAAACATGGGATATGCTGAAGGGTTTATATGGAACAACAAATACAAACTGGATCTTGTTTTTGAAGACTAAGCTTTTATCTCTAAAAATGGAAGAAAATGAAAATATAAGAAATTTCATATCTCGTGTCAAAGATTTAAGTGATAAGTTAGGAGATATTGGTGGAAAGGTGTCTAGTGCTCACCTAGTCATCATCACATTAAATGGCTTAGTGAAAGATTATGAAGTTTTCATTTCAAGTCTTTCAGCTAGATAGGAGCCCCCTACATTTGATGAATTGACATGAATTCTTATACACGAGGAGGAAAGGGCGAAGAGCTTTAATTTGGGCTCTAGTAGTTTAGATTTGGCATCGATAGCCAAGGGCAAACATCCATACAGAGGCAAAACATGGGACAAGAACAAAGGAGGCAAGTTTCAGCAAAACAGAAAGGTATGACACAATCTAAATTTCCAATCCATGATAAGTGAAATGATGATTGTTATTATTGTGGCAAACCTCGGCATCATTCTAAAGATTGCTATAAAAGGAAATATAATGAGTCTAGGCAAACAACAATAGGAATAATGGAAATTTTGTGGACAAAGACACCTCAATCACCAATGGATTTAAAAATCTTAAATTATTTGTTTTTGATGTTGCATTGTATGTGGAAAATGATGATGTGAATGCTTGGTTCATTTATTCTTATGTATCACTCCATATGTCTTGTAATAAGGAGTGGTTTGATGAATATTATGAAAACATTGATGGAACATATGTTTATCTAGGAGATAACAGATCACTTAGTTCAAGATTATGGAGTAATAGGTGTGAATTTGCCTAGTGGACAAGAGAGAAAGATCCATAATGTGATGTATGTTCTTGGTATCAAAAAGAATTTAATTTATGTTTCTACTATTGTTGACCTATATTTGAAGGTGGAATTTGTTAAATTACAGTGTGTAGTGAAAGACATTCAAGATCACTACAAGGTTATTGCCACAGTACCAGACTTGGAGGCTTGTATAAGTTGGATGTGACTAGGAAAAGTCATCAAGCATTGGCATCTACAACAATATCCACAGTAGAGTTATGCCATCAAAGGTATGGACATCTAAATCACAATGATTTAATGCTACTTCAAAAAAACACAATGGTTAAAGGTCTTGTTGTCTTGAAGAATGACCATGTTGAATGTGAAGCATGTGTACTTGGAAAGCAACATAAGGAGGAATTTCCAATAAAAGGGGAAAGGGAAATACTCGAATTAATTCATATTGATGTATGTGGACCTATGAAAACTAGATCTATTTGTGGAGCATTGTATTTTCTTATTTTTGTGGATGATAGATCTAGGTATACATGGGTTTATTTCATAAGAAAGAAGAGTGATGTTTTTTAGTACTTTAAAGAGTTTAAGAGTATGGTGGAAAAACAAACTGGAAATTGCATTAAAATTTTGAGATCTGATTGGGGGGGAATATAAATCAAGAGAATTTAATCAATATTCTAAAAGCAATGGGATTCTACAATAATTTAGAGTGCCACATACACCAACAAAATGGAGTTGCTGAGAGGAAAAACATAACACTAGTTGAATGTGCACCTTGTATGCTTCAAGGTAAAAATATTTCTAATTTTTTTTGGGCTAAAGCTATTAATACTGTTTTTTCTTTGATAAATAGGAGTCCAACCAAAAGTTTAGAGCTTAAAACATCTCTTCAAACATTTTATGGGTACAAACCAAAAGTGAGTCATTTAAGAGTTTTTCGTTGCTAGGCATTTGCTCATATTCGAAAAGACGAAAGAAGAAAACTTGATGCAAAGTCAATTAAGTGCATATTTATTGGTTATTATGATGATCAAAAAGCATACAAGTTGTTTGACCCCGGTACTCATAGATTGCTTGCAAGAATGGACGTGGTGTTTGATGAGAATGCAAATGAAGGTGATGAAAAGAATGATACTGGTGTATGACATGATACTAATGATTATGTCAAATTAGATACAGGTGTTGAACAAGAACAGGAACAAGCACAGGAACAGGTACAAGTTCAAGAGCAAGGAGCATCAAGCAGTCATAACACTCCAAGAAGAGGAGAGGAGACTCTGCAAAGCAAAAAGAAAGAAGGTCATGACATCAAAACCAGGCACCTATTAGGTATAAAGATTATGCATTAATGTCTCCTGTTATGAATGTTGTAGAACCTTCAAGCTATGAGGAAGCTAAAGAATATGAAGAATGGAGAGATGCAATGAATGAAGAATATAACTCTATAATGAAGAATGACACATGGGAATTAACCGAATTGCCTAAAAACAAAGTTCCCATTGGATGCAAATGGAGGTATAAATCCAAGTTTAATGTTGATGGAAGTATTGATAAACATAAAGCTAGATTGGTTGCAAAAGGATATTCATAAAATGAGGGAATTGATTATGAAGATACTTTTGCACCTACAGCTAAGTTGAACACAATTAGAATAATGATTGCATTAGCTACAAAATATAATTAGAAAATGCATCAGTTAGATGTCAAATATTCATTTTTGAATGGTGAGTTAAAAGAAGAAGTTTATTTGGTTCAGCCTGAAAAGTTTGTAAAACAGGGACAAGAGCATATAGTTTATAGGTGAAAGAAAGCTTTATATGGTTTGAAACAAGCACCAAGACCTTGGTATGTGAAAATTGATTCTTTCTTTTATGAGAAAGGTTTTATGAGAAGCAAAAATGATCCTAACTTGTACATCAAGGAAGATGAAGATGAGAATGTTTCTTTAATATCTGTATATGTTGATGATCTTATCATAACAAGAAATATGTGCACGTTGATTGAAGACATTAAAATTCAGTTGTCACATGTATTTGAGATGAAGGATCTTGGTGAATTGCATTATTTTTTAGGTCTTTAAGTTTGGAGGGAATATGGTAAGACACTAATCACACAAAGCAAATATACAAGGGAAATCATTAAAAGGTTCAATATGATTGAATGTAAGGCAATATCTACTCCTTTAGAATAGAATATCAAATTGTGCAGTGATGATGGAACCAAAGAGGTGAATGGAACCTTGTATCGTCAACTGGCGGGAAGTGTGAACTATCTCACCACTACGAGGCTGGATATAGCATATTATGTCAACATACTTAGTCAATTCATGCCTAAGCTTTATGAAAGCCACTAGAAAGTAGCAAAGAAAGTCCTTCGACATCTAAAAGGAACACTTAATTTTGGTATTATGTATACTGATGAATTTGATGTTGAGTTGGTAGGTTATTATGATTCTAAATGGGCTAGAAACCTAGATGATAGGAAGTCTACTACTGGATGTGTGTTCAATATGGGTTTAGGACCAATATCATGGAGCAGTAAGAAACAACCAACTAATTCCTTCTCATCGACTGAAGCTGAGTATAAATCATTATGCAGTGCAACCTGTGAAGCAATATGGCTTAGAAGGATACTTGAAGATGTTGAAGAAAGACAACAAGCACCTACAGTAACTAGATGTGACAATCAAAGCACTATCAAATTGGCAAACAATCCTATATATCATGCAAGGACAAAACACATTGACACACAACATCATTTTGTAAGTGAAAAAGTGCAATCAAAATAAATTGACTTATCATATTGTAATACAAATGAAAATATGGTTGACATATTCACCAAGTCGCTTGGGAAGACTAAATTTGAAATGTGTAGAAGTAAGTTGTGCATTGTAGAAAATCCAAATTATGTTGTAAGCCTAGTTGAGACTTAGACCAACATGCAAGTTAACATGTAGATCATGATTAAGGGGAGGTGTCAGGTATTAATCACAAACAACATTGCTCATTCTTCATACGATGTCGATCATTGTTCAGTAGTCAGTGTAGTCAGCAGATAACAAATATCATTCGGTGCAGTTATTGCTCGTCTATAGCTGAAGATGTCTATAAATTGCAGGGTTGAGTAATGAAAGGAACAAACATTGAGTGTGGATTATGTTCTTTGATACTAACCCAACAAGAACAACAAATTTCTTTATCTATGCCTAAACATATATTTCTTTTTAACATCTTTTGTGTGATTTAGAGACCACCTCTAGTAACATTTCATAAATTTAATTGCATTGCTTACATTGCATTCCAAACAAGCAAACTCCATCAAAATTATTATAATTCTTTATATTTTCTAAATTTGCAACATGATCTTTCATTTCCATTTGCTTTCCATCTTGCAAATCATCATAATGAAATAGATTCATCTGCCTCCCATAGAGTATGTTTTATATATATATATATATATGAGAATTAAACATGTGATCATGTAAACTAACAAACTAAGTATAATTTGAGATATTTTGTTTTACAAATAATAATAATAATAATAAACATCTTATTATTAAAATTATTAATCAAATTTTTAAAATATTTCAAAAATTTAATAAACATGAATATGCAATCTATTAAACTTTAATATAGATCATAACAACTAAAATTTTAAATTATTTTAAAATTTATAATCAAAATAAATATAACCCATTTTTTTAATAAAAATCAACTTTACCTACCAAACATTTTCCTTAATCTTTTAAACAGTTCTAAAGATTTCTTATAACAAATATTTGATTAAAGACACAATAAATTTACATCTTTAAAAATGATAAATTCTAATGTTTGACAATTCATTCCCAAAAATATTATTTTTTATCTTATTTTTATTTTTTTACTAACTTATTTATTTTATTATTATAATTTTATAAATAAAAAAATATGTTTCAAAAAATAATTTAATTAGTAATTGTTATGTTATAAAATATTTGTGTAAATAATGACCTTCAAAATTTAATTAAAATAATATTTTGAAAATTTTTTATATTTATATTTAATAATTAATGAAAAAAATATTAGTTTTTATAATAATTTTCTAATTATTGTATTTTACAAATTTTGTATTTACATACAAATTGTTTTATTATAATATACATTTATACATTAAGAAAGATCTATCAAAACTAAGAAGAAATATTATAGTTCAAGCAAGCAAACTCCTTTTGTGGCCCCTGAGTGATTCCTCTGGTAGAGGCTGAGAGCGGCTATTGTTGCTGCGTAGTGCATTTGCGGCTCTGTGAAGAAGAGCTACTGCTCGATTGCTTTGCAGGAGATCGTATGGATTAATGATACTTATATATTGATCTTTCATAAAAGGAGATCTGTGCATTCTTCGTGGTGAATGCCGATTAATGGCTATGATAATACTCTATTTAAATTCATATATTCTCTTTGTATACATTTGTTTTGACGAGTTGCTATATACGTTTATCTAAATTACCTGGTTGCTTGATGCACTCTATGTGAGATTCGTGAAATTGACTAGAAGTTTATGAACCCACTATTGACTACCAAAGACAGGAAATGCTCCTTTATTTTGAAATCCCTGTCACAAATCCTTCTGCGATAAAGATCTATTCTGGCATTAGACCGATCAATCTGAGATGGGTAGTGCTGATCTGGAAGTACAGTTAATTTTGCAAGCATTTTCTAGGGTATTGAGTGTGTTGGGAGAATCTAATTTTAACCATGGTTTCATGTCAAAACCATCTTTCCAAGTGTTAGTTTCACTTAGTCAAGTTTAAATGAGTTTAACTTCACTCATTTATTAAAGTGTTTTCAATGTAATCTGATTTATGTGATTTGTAATACTGAGAAGAGAGAAAATATTCTGCTCCACATTTTGTTCTCTTCAATTTTTTTGTCATGCTTGGAGAGCTTAGACTTCTTAAAACTCCTAGACATAGCAGCAGAGATCAGAGCAATTTGCATAAGACTGACTAATAGAGCAGCAACGTGAGAAGAGAGAACCAGAAAGAATAAGCAAGCCAACATAAAACTGTTTGACAAAGCAACGGAAATTTGAAGAAACTGACTGCGAAGAAGCAGAGAGAAAGAGTGTAAGACTCTTTGAGAGAGCCGCAGAAGTTTGAAAAAACAGCAGAGAGAGTCAGTTATGAAGAAAAAGACTGAATTTTTTTTTTCTTGGTTAAAGCTATAAAGGATCTTACTTATTGTAATGAGAGCGCTATAAAACGCAGAAAGACTCAAAGAACAACCACATTACAACACACGCGAGTTTCTCATGTCTTGCGTGCGTTAGAGCACTAACGCTGGCGACGAGTGAGCAGGCGGCCTTAGCACCCTTTGCCGTATTAGCAAAATAAAAAAGCACTACGAAGTAAAGGTCGGGGCTTTTTGAATAGTCACAAAATCAAGTTGCTATTACACCCTTCGTTGGATATTGAAAGGGCAAGTTTATTTTAATAAAAAAATACACAGTCTTAAAAAAAAAAGGGGCTCTTTAGTATTTGTATAAAAATGTAAGTTTCTTTAGGTTAAGAATTTTTTCATGAAACATTTTTTTATTTAAGATTTTAAAAAGGAATTTTGAGTTATGAAGAGGATTTAGAAAAGGGAATGGAGTATATTTGATTAAAAATGAGTGTTTTTTTTTAAAGGAAATTAAATGAAAAAGGGTTATTGTGATATTCTTATAAAAGTTGTTTTTTGAAAGTGTAGTTTTTTCAACACAGGGAAAAGTTTGTTTAACTTGTTGAGTTGTAGTGAGAAAAGTCAAGAGGCTAAGAAAACGACAATAAGTGATTTTTTAGATTTAGAAGTGAAAAGGAAAAAAGATGTCTTTGCATTGACATGCATGAAAGAATTTGTCCATAATAACATTCTTCCCTCGACTTCAAATACTAAGACAACCAAGGAAGCTTGTGATACCCTTGAAAGGAGTTTTGGTGTAAAGGGAAGCGTTGAAGTTCAAGATGAAGGTGGATCTATAGTTGCAAATCTACATTCAGATGAGAACTTTGGTCAATCCCACTATGCATAGCTACAAGTGGATGAAGATTTACTAAATTTAGCAAGAAAATTTGCTAACGAAAAATTTGTGATTCCACCGACAGAGCTTGCTGACAAAATTTTGGTGAAGCCAGTAACAAAGCTAAGTGATCACGATGAAACTGCGATTGGAGTAGTCAATACTATGGTGAATCCAACAAATAATAATACTGATGTAAAATTTGATGAAGAATTGTTGCCTAATGATGAATGGTTGCAGGTGACGCAACAAACACATCAAATAGACATGATGCTATTTGGTGATATAATCCCACTTGAATCTGAAAATCAAGTGCAAGACAACCTGTTTGTACCAACACAAGTTAGTACAAAAGTTGAAGAGACAGAGACAGAGGAAAATGCAAAGAAGGAAGCCCGCAAAGAGAAAACATAGATAGAAAAAGAAGAAAAGCTAGAAGTACAACAAAAAGAAACTCTCATCACAAATAAGAAAGAACAAAACGAATGTGGTTTTGTAAATATTTTTAATTCTAATGTTGATTTTCAGTGTGCACTTACACAAAATGATTTTGAAGCACACTTAAATTTCCTTGAAGCATGGCTTGCAACACCATGCCTTGATGATGTTTGCATAGAAGCCGCAGAAATGAATGTTGAAGACAACATGCATGATGAAGAAATTAATGAAATTTTCAGGTATTGGAGTCTTGAAGTGATGAAATTATATTATGGTCTTATTTTGCATCAGATGGATGTAAAATGCACTAAAGATAATATGTCCCACATATAAGTCATTTTTTTAAAAAGTCCAAGATATGCTTAGACAACCTAGAAGAATTGATGTGCTGCACCAGCGAATGAATAAACTGAAGCTTGAAGAATACAACAATAAGAAAATGCTGAAACAATTTAGAGGCTAATATGGAAGAAGAGAAGAAGAAAAATAATTTGTTTTTCAATTGTAAGCCTAATTGAGACAACTAGCAGGTATCTTAATTGAATTTTTATGTGGTTGTTATTAAGAGAGAGTGATGTAGAACTAATTCCAACCAGCTATTAGGAGTCAAAACCATCCCTCCAAGTGTCCTAGTTCAGTTTTACTTAGTCCACCTTAAGTGAGTTTAATTCTAGTCATTTATTACTAATGTTTCCAATGTAATTTGTTTCACTTAGACCATTTTAAGTGAGTTTAACTCTAGTCATTTATTACTGATGTTTCCAATATAATTTTATTTAAATGATTTGTAATACCAAGAAAAACAAATCCTATGCTCCACATTTTGTTCTCTTCAATTTTTATTTCAGTGATTGTCATTATGGCTTACTCTGAAATACGCCCCACCAATCTGTTGGAGATGATAGTGATAGGACTTGGTCTGATAGCCCAAAGATCAATCTGACATGAGTAGTGGTGCGCATCTTGGAGATAATCTAAATTCTTATTGTGGCTTACTCTGAAATACCCGCCACCAATCTGTCGGAGATGATAGTGATAGGACTTGGTCTGATATCTCAAAGATCAATCTCACATGAGTAGTAGTGCTGATCTTGGAGATAATCTAACTGGGCAAGCATTTTCCAGGGAAATGATCGAGTTGTTGTCATTGTGGGTTATTTTCAAATCCCCACCACCAATCTGTGTGAGATGAAACTGATCGGATCAATTGTGATATCCCAAAAGCTCAATCTGACATTACTAGTGGTGCTGATTTTGGAGTGGATCTAACTGTGCATGCATTTTCAAGGGCACTGATCGAGTTGTCATTGTCATTTATTTTGAATTCCCCAGCATCAATCTATCTGAGATATATTTGATGACATCTACTCTAGTATCCAGCAGATTAATCAGAGATGACAAGTTGTGCTGACCTTGGAGTGGATCTAACTGTGCAAGCATTTTCAGGCGCACTGAGCGTGTTGTCGTCGTTGTGGTAAAAGCCACTAGAAGATGTTTGGAAGATTGGTATATCATTGTGAGGTGAATTTGCAAATTCAAAGATCTGATGGTCCAGGCTGTTATGGCTGTTGTTTCAAGTATAATTTGTTGATTGGTGCGGTGATTAATCATGAATTTCGTTGTGTTCTTCTGCCAGGATCATGCAAAGTGGAGAGCGAATTGTTAGCACGGAGTTTATATATATATATATATATATATATATATATATATATTTCACACATACTTACGTTTAATTTATAAAGTGAGATGCCAGAGGTCGTTTAGAAATTTGTGTGAAATACGCTAAGCTCTAACACTCAATACCCATCAACAAGATTTTTATGTCAAGACTCTCAATCCCTGCGAATAAAGTTTGCACTTAATAAAAACTAAATCCACATAAACAAACAAACTGGTCTACAAGTGGGTAGCACAATGCCTGCTTCTTAAAGTAAACTGGTAGCACAATGGCTGCTTCTTATCGTTATGGATTAATCTGTTTCGTTAAACTTGATTAATCTGTTTGAGTGTTTAGAAATTGTGTTTGGTAACTCAAATGTATCCTCGCTGTGGCCTATTGTTGCATGTTAGCTGTCTTCGGGTTTAGCGACTCTATTGATGACTGGAAAGTTAGTGTTGACAGCTAGGCAAACAGAAATCCTTAGATGACAATTAAGAAGCCGATTGCTTGAGCATGAGAATATTCGGTGGCTGATTAATATATATCGTATGTGGCCTACTGGCTACCCTCTGATTTGTTCAATAAGGTGGCACTGGTCATTCCGTCTCAGCAAAGGCTTTCTTATCATCTAAATAATCATACGAGGGGCCGTGGTGTTGTGAAGATGTTCCTCAATGACAATATCTCCTTAAGGATTGTGCACGTTGTTATTCCAGTACTATTGGTTCTCATAAAGTACTATTTTCTTTCGTAAACGCGACGCTCGAACAGATGGTTTCTGGTCATGCCTATCAATTGTTGTCACTATTGCGATGCACAGAATGTGACACATTCCACCCTTTTATGATATCAATTATATTCCTTTGTGACAGGATCTCTAAGGCTTTATATGAAAATTGCAACGACCTCTTTTCTTTAAATTTTCCAAATTCTAAAATTAATCCTACAATTTAGTTTAGTTCCAAGGATCTCTAAAGTTTTATATGAAAATGCGATTACAACAACCTCTTTTCATAAAATTTTCCAAATTCTAAAATAAATCCTACAATTAGTTTAATTCCTCGGTAGAAAGTTATGCCTCTCGGAACTTTAGCTTATTAATGATGCATGTCAACAAAATAAATCTCTGCGGCGTGCACATGGCCGCACCTTGCCAACGTTCTAACATACCATCGCCCTGTAGGGTCCACATGACACACCTATTATGTTTGCACCAGCACATTATTCGGCTTCCTCGTGATCACTTCCCTCGATACTTTGTTTCACGATGTCACTTCCCCGGTACCATGTTCCCAGGTATCGTGGTTCATGGTACTACCTCTCATCAAACCATTATTTTAACACTTCCCTCAAGTACCATTTCCCACAATATTATTTCCCTCGAGTACCAGTACCATTTCCCCATTACCATCTCCCCTCATATCGTTTCCCCTCGTATTGTGTTTCCTCCGGTATTACATTCTTGTGTCGGTAGCCTTAAAACATGGATTAAACATCTTAATTAAAATGATTAATTAATACCATGCATAACTTTCAACATAAAACATGTTATTTCAGTACTCTGATCATTTAATCAATTCAGTGAAACATGTAATGAAGCATTGTCAATTCCTTATACAACTCGCAATCATGTTAAAATTGTTCACAGGGATATGCTTATCAATTAACTAAGCATGAATACACAGGTTATTATAACTATTTAAGAAGAGTTACATTCCATCTATCAAACATTGCTAATCTTTTGAACAAGTTGAGTTATTATATTCAAAAGTCATTGTTGTCAACTAAGAGGGCTTAAGCATATAGTTTCTCATGTTTGTGATGAGTTCATAATATCTAACAGGACAACATAGACATTCATTAAAATCATAAAAACATAAGATCTCATACTAGTCATGAGCATAGCATTGAGCATCATGGTTAATGATTCATATATGCAAATGTAATATACTTATAATGGTTAAATTGGCTGGCAACTAAAGGAGAGACTTACAATCTCCATGCATCCATAAGCCATCTACACAACAATGTTCTTGTTGTTGACCACCTTTGAGTAGGATCCAATGTCTAAGGAATGTTTACTTAGACAATTCACACTAGAGGCTTGGTTTAATACTTAGAGTATGGATCTCAATATCCAAGTGGTTTATCAACATCCCTCTAATAGTAAGCACTGAGTTGGTCTATTAGCTGTACCTACAATAAGTACCGAGGTGATTTATCAATTGTTCACTAGTAGTAAGCACCACAATGACTCACTCTTTCCTTTGAGTTCATTCAAAGGGATTCACTTAATGTTTAGATGGGGTATTACTCAGTTTTAGGAGTTGCAATTCATTGTGTTGGTGTTAGTTTCCTTTTCAGAGCAAACACAACAATAGAGTAGTGTCCATTGTCCAAGTGGTTTACCAAGATATTAGCAAAAGACAAATTGACCCTAATTTCCATGTCCAAGTGTCTTTATCAACTATAAAAAAACATTTTATTGATTTGTTCTTTCATTGAATCTCCCACTAATTAGCACAAGATTAGATAGACAATTTAGTGGCCTCGCACGCAATTCATAGGGGATGCATCAATAATTCACAACAATTTAACTTATGCACAAAGGTTTGATACTAACTCACACAACATTTTGTCTTCTATTGTTAATTCCAACAACTCCCACATGCTCAAATGATCATCTTAAGTGCACTTAGAAGGGAGAGAACCTCAATTTAGGAAATTTGGGTGGACTTAATTAGTGATAGAGAGTTCAAAGACGAAAAGTCCAACCAGTGAGAGTGAGCCCACCAACGTTAACACATTTATTTGTCTATGCCTTCATACAGTTCTTTGCAATGTCCTTTTGTGTGTTTAAGAGGCCACACACATGTCTCTTTGATGCTCTAGGGGGAAGGGCACCATCTTCTCCTCCACCACCTCTAATTGCATCTCATATATTTGAATTTCAATAAGTGGTTCACATCCAATCACATCTCATAAATTAACTATTAATAAATTCACTTGATTAGGTCCACAACTGATAGTTCATTAACCTCAACATTTAAGCTTATGGTTTCTTTTATGGCTTTCAAAGCAAGCAATATCCATCATCCTTTAGGGTTCCAAAATGTTGATCTCTCCTTCAATCGACATTTAAATTTAAATGATTAAAACTCACTATGTCGGTTAATCATGTTTCTTGTAGCCATGCTATGCTAGAGTATAGTCACATTACAAAAGTTGGGGTAATAAAAGGGTTATCACATGGAATTTATTTTCCTATTTTAAAGTCATGGTAATGGAGACATCTCCAAATGCTATGCAATGTAGTTTTGGATATGTTATTTGCATGGTTATTTTGTCATGATCCATCTGCTGCCAAAAAGTAGATGAACTATGTGAACTTGTTTTATTTTGTGATAATCAACCTAGGCAAGTGTATATAAATTCCACTTATGTTGTATGGAAAATTTCTTCATCTATGTGGCACTCATCACTTACAACAATTGATATTCTTAGATCATTAGTTTTATTTTCACATGTTTAGGTTCACGTATTTTTTATGGAAGTCCCCAAAATGTATTTTGGAGTTAGAAATCAAGAAACTTTGTGAGCTTAGTTAATTAAATATGTGGATGTAGTGTTTGCTAAAATTAATTGTTCTTATAAATTTTTGGGTGAAGTATGGAAATTCCTAGATAAATAATGGATAATATTGTAGAAAATGTAAATAATGAAAATGCAAACTAAAATACCTACATACATTGAATATGCATGACTCCATAAAATATATCTAGATTATATTCTCTACTTGATATTTTGTAGTACCAATTTAATAATGTAAAAGCTAATCCTTATTTTTGTTAAATTGCTATAGCTAAGAAAGGATAGAAACAAGATAATTATCTTTCAAAATTGTTTATTTATTAAAGACCATTTCATGGATGTTACACTATAACTCTTCCAATTGGTGGGTGTGTAATGTGTAAAACTGACTCCGTTACATCATGAACAAAGTGGTGGTTACTATAACTCTTCCAATTCACGGGTGTGTAATGTGTAAAATTGACTCTATTACATCATGAACAAAGTGGTGGTTGCTTAAGTGTCTCCCTAAATAGAAATATGTCCATAAAGCTGTTAATAGTTAAATATTTGTAGTAAGTGTGATGTTATACCAAGTACATGTTGCTTGTCATACCATGCATTACTACTCTCCAACCCAAATCTATAATGGTTCCTACCTAGTATGTTGTTTGAGATGTCACTTCTACAAGTAAATGGATGAACATACATGTTTTGTTTTAGAGATGGAGATGAGGCATTATATGGGTCACTACTCTCCAACCCAAACTTACAATGACCCCTAGCCAATATGCTCTTTGAGATGCCATTTCTACAAGTGATGCCATTTCTACAAGTGAATGGATGAACATGGACACTTTCTTTTAGAGATGGAGATGAGTTGCTATATTGAATATCCATAAGTTGGTTATTGAGGCAACTAAAGATATAGTCAGGGTTCATTATTCTTGCTAGACAAGTCACAATGGTACAGATAATTTTAAGGTAGAATGTTGATTTTACACCAAGGATTATATGATGATGTTCTAGATGTAGTAGAGAGATTTTTGGAGTTTTTATGGTGTTGTGGTGAAGATTGGATGATGATGGACAAACATAGAAAAATTTGTGTGTTGTGTTCAATTTACATGGTGATGATATGGACATGTGAATTACACATATTTAAATTATGTCTAAGACTTTGTGTAAATTATTTATTTTGGTCCTAGAAAATTTTGAGATAATGTTTTTTCTAAATCTTATACTAGGAAGAATATTATAATTATACGTAAGAAATATGAGATATGACATGTATTGTAATTATACGTAAGAAATATGAGATATGACATGTTAATTGTATATACATGCATTTATGTAGGCAACATGTAAAGCACATATTGTTATAAGACCTGAACATGCGTACATACATTTCAAGGTGAAGTAGGTAGTGCCTTAGTTGAATGCTTTATAAGTGAATATGTTGGTTGTAGATTCTAGAAAGCATCTCCAAATTAGAATTTCTTACATAATTTCATCCAGAAATTGAGTGAACATGTCTCTTGAAAATATCCTAATAAATTATTAATTGTGGTTGATAAGGACCAACGAATTTTGATGAGTAATTAATTCTTTGTATGGACTTTGTACATTTAATTATGTCAAGATGATTGACATATGAAATTTAATTAACTATAAAATTTGACGATTAAAAGATTCTTCAATTAGCTGTCAAACGATTAATGCATCAAAATATTGGAACATTTTGATGAAGCCTTGAAGTCTGTCGCTACTTAAATGTATGCTTATGTTTTAGGACTTGTTAGTTGGAATTTTTTTTAATTTTTAGGGGTTGTCAAATTAAGTTGGATATAGTTGACTGACTATTTTACTGTGTGTGTAGCTGATGTTAATTATGTATCTGCTTACTAATTTTCAACGAATTCTCGGTTAGAGGTAGATTGTCACAGAGATGGGAAATCGAAGTTGTCGGTTAGAGGGAGATTGGCACACAGATGGGAAATCGAACTTGTGGTGGATGAATTTTTATTAGAAAACCGCGGAGACAGAGGGACAGTGGTATGAGAACAATACAGTTGCTGAGTAACTTGAACCTAGTTCTATGTAATTTTCATTATCAGTTCGCTCGATTTCTAATGAATGTCCATCTCCATTTCAGTCAATCGGCCGCTAAGTCTTTCCATAATTCCAATATGAATTGAAACATCTATCCAAATAATTAAAAGAAAACAGTGCTACTCATAGAAACCCAAGTTTACTTTCTGGAAGCTCCATTGTATTCAGAAAAGTAAGCGAACTGATCATATGCATATCCACGGCAAACAAAATTTGTAAATCTAGCCAGCAACTATTTAGCTTTATCAGTGATAAACGACTAAGCAGTGTACAAGATCTTTCTTATCAGCATTTCTATGAATACTATGATCTTTCACAGGTTATGCACACAGAAGGTTAAACGATCCAAAATATTTTTCATTATCACCACTTAAAATGATCACTCACTCAGTAAATAATGCTAGGTCAATTGATTGGGAAATCTATATGCAACATATGTTTTCCTTTATAGCTAGTTTAAATCTTCCACAGGTCAGGCAGAGCTTTGTCTCACTAATGTTATTGAGTGGCACATAACTTACAGTTCCCAATAGATCGGAATGGCAGAGGATCACCTGCGTATGCGATGGCACTCGCACTGGGTTTCGTTTTCAGCTTCCCTCCTGTGGAAGTTTCGGTGACAATTGCAAGCTGCACACTTCATGGCTTCTGCAGTTCCCTCCTCTCCGCTGGCCATAAATTCTCCACACCCATCCACAGCGTAACCCCCAACGCTAGCGGCGTGATTCTTTCTGCATTCTCCGTAGCGCACACCCTTCCCACACGCGGTGTCTCCTCCTCTTGCAGTCGCGGCTGCTTCGGCCTGTTGCAATATTTCAGAGGGCCGCATTTCTTCATTGAATGTTATAGATTGGGGCTGAATCTGTACGGATCTTGTTACGGGGGTCTCTGATCTGCGATGTAAAGACACAGATCCGAAATCACCTGCGCCCATGTCCTTCACCTGTATATATCTTTGCAATCCCATAGAACTTCTATTGAAAGACTGAAGGAAGAGATTGGCATCCAAAGCTGTATCTGTACGCTTTCCTTATTCATTTGCACCGCTGAACCTCCGGTTATATTTAACAAATTTCTGGGCCAAATTTCGTCTTAATAAGTTAATCCCGTTCTGTGCATTGCTAAAACGCTTAATAAAAGTAACCATCCACAGTATTTCTGAATTGAACCGAGATCACTCCAACAAATCGTCATTAATAGCGTAACTCATGTCCTTCCACTATTATTCCAGTACAAATTAAACGACCTAGAGGCTATTTCGATGAGAAACAAACGATGAGAAATAACTCACAGAACTAATAGGATATCGCGAGGGCCCAAGTCCTGTTGTGATTTAGACCTAATCTTCACCGAAATCTAATCATATAAGCCAAAAGCTAATGGACCATAAATATCTTGCTGAACCTCATAATGGCGAACATGGGGTCCCTACATAGAGATGCCATGTAAAAAAATGATAGGAAATGAGTTGGCACAACACACAAAAATGCCTTGGCCTTAGATATCAAGTAAGATGGTTACGAAAAATAATATATACCACGTTTGCACATATAACATAGCGGGTCCTCGTTTCATTCCCAGATTCCCTTACATGAATTACATCTCTGGGCACTGTGGATGTTAGATTTGAATGAGCAGGTTTTACATACACAACGTGAAGACTAGTTATCATCGACAAATTTGATTAGGGGGTTGTTCTTGTGATCGGATCAGGGCTTTCCTACATGTAATTGCTTTTGACCACTGGTTCAGTTTTCTGAATATTTAAGTCCGAATCCTCATGTTCTCGCATCATTGCTTGACACCTCACAATTCGCCAAGGACTTGAACATGAAAATTAATGCCAAAGCTGTGGTTTCAGTGGGGACTGAGAGACACTGATGACGTTCTTTTTACGTAAGATCATGTCAGGTGTCGACATTTTGTTGCTCTAAAACCCGACCACAGTAGTGATATACACTAAATGGCGTCTTACTTGCCCATTGCCGATAAGGATCCTTATGGCATCTTAAGTGAAATTATGCAGAGTAATAGCAGTAAGTAAATGTGTCTATGGAGTGGTTTGGGGTACTTGAAGTAAAAGTTCGAAATTATTACGGTGAATTACGAAGCCCTTACCGATTACAGCTGTTAAAATGAGTGGTTTGCGGTAGTTGGAATAAAGCTTAGAAATATAAGCCTAATGAAATTCTTAGCCATCATAGCTACATTAAAAAATGAAATTTTGAAAGGAGTTTCATACATAGACGCTAAAGTCAATGATACCATTATTGCAACTCACCTAAAGGAAAACACTCTCGCAGCACAGACAATGGGAGGCTGGTTTGTAAACAATAAGGCGTTATTAGCTCTCTCACATAAGGTTTGGTTTAGTTTGTAATAAAAATGCTATTGTGTTCAGTGCGGAGAGATGCTGTAACGCAAATTGCCTTGAGAAAAAGCAAAGCAAGTGTTTAAGAAACATTGAACTCTTAAATATAGGTAAATGATGTACGACTATACTTCTTAGTATAAGTATAAGGTCAATCTTGGCAATTTCATTGAAAATTGAACAGTTATTCATGTGTTTTATTTTTGTTAACCACAATCATATATATTTGAAAATTTAACTAATAAGTTATCCGTGTATTTTTTTTTTCTTTTAACCACAATAATATATATTATTATTATTATTCTTATTATTATGCAATTTTAAGGTCATGGTCATGCCAATTACCAAATTGGTGTATGAGACCTCGTGTTTGTGGAACAATGGACCCACCTCTGCGCAACAATTTGACTGCTAAGTTTATGAGGGCATACATACTCTACCCCCTCTGGTTTTGAACCTATGACCTCTTAGAAGGAAACACATCCTCTAAAGCATTAGGCCCACTCAACCTGTATAAATAGCAAAACTTCAACTAACACAACCACATTTATATTAATAAAAATGTGGTTGATAAACTCCAACAGGTATATAATATTAATAATATGATATAAAACAAACCATGAAAATTAATTAAAAGATATTAATAAAAAATAGTTCTCCTAAATATATACATGCTTCATCATAGAAAAATATGATAAAATAAATAATGAAATTAAGAGTAACATATTAATAAAAATTAATAAACAAAGTAGAAATAGAAATAGAAATAGAAATTAATGAATAAAATAAATTAAACCATATCATTAATACAATATAAAATTTTGTTTTTGTTTGTCAAGTTGTTTGTGATCCTCCAGGGATCCTCCAGGCTTGACCTGTGGCTTGAACAACCACGACCGAAGGGCATCTAAGCCGTCAAAGTCGCCCGCGGATCACACTTAGCCTTAGATGACCAACCCTTAGTAGACTAGATCTTTTAGCATGTCTCCTCCCCCTAACACAGGGCATAATCACCCCCGCGAGGTCTGATCCCGGGTCGCTTTGCTGACGAGGCCCATTCTCAATAGGTTATGCTAGCGGGACTTGACATTAATACAATATTTGATACAAAGAAAACAATGTGAAATGTTGAAATGACACTATTAATAATAATACTATTATTTGATACCATAATATTGTTAATATAAAGAAAATATTAATACTTCAAGAAAAAACAATATAAATAAAATAATTAAAATTTTAACGTTACAACAAATTAATGTTACAAAAATTAATAAAAACCAATATAAATACGAATACTGAAGTGTAAGTAAAAGCATAGCAAAAAGTAAAGGCATTGAGGAGAACATAAATTTCCACATGATCAACAACCATTGTTAGACACTAACAAGCATTCATGATACATCAAAAAGGATAATTTCGGCAACGTCAGCCGCAATGTGACAAAAAAATGAAATGAAAGTTTAAACACTAAAGGACCAATGAGAAGAATGCAGAGTTTACTAATAATAAGAATAATTAAAAAAAATCCAAGTCTGAACATTCGAGCATAACACAATTATTTGATACTAGTATCTTCCGAAACACACCCAAAGCGGTAGCATACGGAACACCAATTCAAATCAACAGGATAGTAATCACTATACTTCACGCTTTCAAGCTAGTCCCTTCTTGTTTTCCTCCCTGATTCTCTTTGGTGCAAATGATATAAAGTTTCAATAGCTGATTTCATTTCACTCAAAACATGGATAGCTCATTGACAAAATCAGGATGGAAGCCATGCCTTTTATCAGACCTTGCACGAATAAAGGTGACAAAACTAATCGTTTTGGCAATAAATTTAATCACTGAAACATAATACAAGCCATCGTTTTTCTCTATACCTATGAATCATTGACAAAAAGATACAACTAAAATTAGTAAAATCAAACAAAACAAATTAAAAGAAACAAAACTATCCATTTCTGGTTTTCTTCATTTCATATTCAAACATAAATGTAACAGGATTCAAAAGAAGAGCAGAAAAAATGGAAACAACTACAATTGAAACAATGAAACAACAATTTGAAATCAACAATAAGCGAAAGAAATAACTTATCAAGTAACCTTTTTTTTCTTAAATAAATGCATACAAATAATTACAAGCAAGAAGAACAAATAGAAAAATTTAAGTTGTGAATAGTAATCTGTAATGAAGAGAAATACCCTAAAAATTATATTGACTTTAATAACTTATCCTCTTTCTTTCTAAGTGTAACATATGCACTATCTTTCATTTTTGCATAACATTGAAAAGAAAAAGGCGGTAAAATTGAAAAACCATCAACTGATTTCACTCTAGATATAGACGTAAATTGTAGACCCTGTCTCTCTCTATCTCCAATATCTACAGTGGCTCATTGAAAATTCATCCCTTGGGATGTGTATTGTCAACGCCCATGCCATTTTCAAAGTAATGTGTCTCATATTCCCCCTAACAACAAACATAATCGGTATAAGAATTAGAAAGTCACCATCAAACAGAACACCACAATTCTTTTCAAACATAACTGTAACAAATTGTGGAAGTTGTGGCGACTTCGAGCCAGGTGCAAAGAAAATATTTTCAATATATCCAAGTGATCCATTAAGCAAACCAACTTAACCCACAAATTACGCATTAACATCATGTGCTGTCCATGACATAGTAGTACTTTAGGCTCCAAAACATCATCATCACTATCAACTATTTTTGTTCTTTTATAGCTTTTTACAACACATCTCGCTATAGGACAATTTAACGATTTAAGCATTTTTCAACTCTGCAAGTTGACAAGATTATCATTTCAAATAAGCGAATAGAAGAATAAAAAAGAGTCCTTTCTTTCCAAACCAAGCAACTATCAACACACACCATAAGGAGATCCTAATCTTCAAGAAAAGGCTCTGAATTTCTAATATTGGTTAAAATATTGGGAAACGATGCTTGTCTCAGATCATCCCCTTCTAGCCTATAAATTTTATCGAGAGTGACAACAATCTTGAAGATTTCCCACAAAACATTCCTAGAAGTTCTAAATGCATACAAGGGTTTATCCTTAATAGGAGGTAGTTGTGCAAGCTCACCGACAAGAATGATGGACCTACCACCAAAAGGACAGTCCTTGTTTTTAGGAAAGGCTTCTCGCAAACGAAAATTTAATTGTATGAATAACTTTGGAACTATAAATTTCATCTCGTCAATCAATATATATCGAATGTGCCTCATTTCTTCTTGGAACGCTACCAAAGCCTTCCCACATAGTGGGTAGATATCTTTGATAGGAATTTTTAAAGCATAATGTATTGCTTTGCCACCTATGTTAAAATCAACAATACACAGTTGGAGCAAGAAACAACAAAGGACTTTTTCCATCTGTTCTTGGACTAGAAAGAGCATGAGAAATACACCCAATGAGATAATAATTCCCTGTTAACAATGTAAACTTTGAAACGGGAACTATAAACTCAAAACAGGAACTCTGGCAAAAAAATGCCAAAAAAACATCAAAAACAGTGCTAAAAACGAAAAGTGTGTATACTAGAACAATGGTTTTTTTTAGGGAAAAATTTGAACATTTTTTAAAAATGGCAATGAAAACAAAATTTTCATGCAAAATACAATCTAAAAACGAAAAGGTGATTATACTGGAATGATGATTTTTTTTTTAGGGTCAATCTTCAAAATTAAAAAAAAATGCTAGTAAAATGATCCAACAACATAAAAATGACTCATAACTTCTCATTTAACACCATATGGAAATAGAAAATTTTATTTCAAGATACGATGGATACATCAGTTAAATAAACTGTCTTAAATAATTATTCAAAATCACTCATATTTTCTTGCACACCATCAGAATTCACATCTTCAGATGAGTGATTGGATGCTGACGAAGATGTTCAATATTCTTCTCTTTCGTCAACTAGTGCCCCATCTGAGTCCACATGCATGCCCATCATTTCAGGTTTCAAAATTCTTCTAGATCTACGATTGGTTTCAGCAGACTCCTATCTCAACACTGTTCCTTCTGGTAACAACCTTTTCAGAATCTCTATCATCTTGAAGCGAAGAGTTCCTCTCTTTGTTAAATTGAATTCATAAACATGTATGTCAACATCCTCCAATTTTAATATGTTTGTGCGGCGATGATATATATTTGTACCCTTTCTTCTTCTCTTTCCACATTTTTTTTTGTCAACTACCATCTCTGGCTTATACATACCATTGAATGGGTGTGTATTTGTGGCATACCAATGTACTTCAAAACTTGTAGCATCCTCATTTTCTATAAAGACCTTTATAAATTTAGAAACCCAGAATGGATAACCATTGGGATCTCCATCTGCTACCACTGCGATCATGCAACCCTCCTTACTATCTTGTACTGAACCCCTATAGAGGTCTTCCATGGCTTCACATTGTGCACGAGATCTTCTGGAACCAATATGCATCTCTCTTTCGTCTGCCTATGAAGAATTAATAATAACTTGAGATTTTTGTTGTTCAACAATGTTTATTTCCCCATGTGCATTCGACACATTTTGTGGCCAAATAAATTGATTTTTCAAAGGTATATCTTCATTTTTTGTTGTTGAAATGATATCACTTTGATTATTGAAAAATGACTCCTACCAAACTGAATCAACGATGTCAAAGTACTCATATGTATATCTAATACATTTTTTAATTTCTTCTAGGCAATCAAAATAATTTATATCTCTATTTTGTTTGCGTGCATTATGAACTTCACCAACTGATTGTAATAACAATATTTTGATGCAAATATTGGATGATCTAGAATGAAATTCAAAAATTGCAAACCTGATGACGGTGCCCATTCTGCAGTAGCTGAATAATTCTTGCCCCATATTAGTGTTTTCCCATCAATTTTTTTGATGCAAAATTGATGTTGGAAGCTAATTTCATTAAGTTGTTCAATGCATTTCCCCTCATCATATGATGCCATAATAAACCTTCGCATGTCAACAGTTTCTTCCAACACATTAAAAGTAGGCTCTGGCATGTATGATTTCTTAATACATTCAATTAATGATGGCAAGCTCCCAACTTCCTTCCTCCTCAATGTGACTGAAAAATGACTAAACATCTGATCAATATGGTCATGAGTGTGCCCAAAAAGAAGGAAACTAACCTTTGCCTTCTGAAAGATTCTCAATTCAACAAGCATGTTTAGATATCCAAAAACAACCTATTTTTTGTTTTCACGACAACTATTATCCATGCAGGGAAACAATTGTAGAATTGAGGCTTCTGTGATTCATCATAGTTATAAGAAGAGTTTTGGCGTAAATCACATGAAAGAGACCTTTGTCTCTTTCATGTGATTTACGCTGAAACTCTTCTTATAACTATTATCCAATTGTAGATACAAAACTTTAGGAAGATTACCAGACCAATGAGAAAGCACATCATCAATTATGGTTATGGTCAGATTTGCATCATTATGAATATTTGGAGACGTGAAGTACACCTTTGGCAACATTTTCCCATTGAAGACCATACAATCGACCAAGTGATACTGAATAAAATTTTCCTCCTGTAAATTTTTGGGTGTGCGAACAAAATGTGGTAAAAGTGTTTTCTTCTAGTCCATACCATCAATTACCAAACCCAAATATTTATTTGGATTATCATAACACTTATTTCGATGCTTGTACGACTTTTTCCTTTCATTTGTTTGTTGTTCGCGATGCTCCTGAAGTTCTTTGACAATTGAATCTACACAACATAAAAGAAAGGCATTAAGAAATATGTTTTCATACTTGATGAATATACAATTTTAAAAGTTAAAGTTATGAATGCTTACCTCTTTCTGACCCTTCACATTTGTCCCTTTTTGATTTAAGAGAAGCACATGTACTGCAAATCCCCATCCTTGTCTTATTAGGAATAAGGACATTGTTGAATTCTTTCTTCCATACCTTCACAAAATATTGATATGTAATAAACCATCCATGTCCCTCAACACCTTCTGCATATTCTTTGTATAAGTTGTAGATTTCTTGTCTTGAAAAATTATCTGGAATATGTATTGTCTCTCTATTTGGCATACACTCTCGATGCTTTGAAAAGAAATTTTTCATCCATGACATTGCAGTATTTGATAATGGCCCAAACTGTCTTTTATGATGTACCTTAGAATAAAATGTGGGATCCTCTTCCAATTTTTCTTGAATTCTTGAGAGACAAAAATTCCCAATCAAATGAAACATTTTGAAAGCTTTCCTACAGATAAATAAAGTCCTAATATGATAATCGTAACCTGACAATATAGATTGCATGCACCCAACTAAATATGAATTTTGCATGCTTTTATTCATTGACAAATATCTCTTCCTACTCTCTAATGCAAATTTGAAATCCACATGTTTCAAGCAATCTTTTTGGCAACATTCACTTGAAATGAGTGCGCTGATAGAACTTCTTCTCATCAAATATTCTACTCTACCCCTTGTATAACTAGAACATCTTGCATTGATATGAAAACGTGTGCTCCTACTCCTAGATACAATATTTCTTGGCAACATCTCCATCATTGGATCATCATTTGTGTAGTGTCCTATCTAGGGTGCTAGACTGGGCTAAATTTATTATCGACCAGGGTGCGTAGACTTAGAGCCGTGTGCCTAAAATATATAGACATAAAGGATCTAATCTAAGCCTACTCTTCCTAATTTCAATGCTGTGATTTGATTCAATATCAAACTATCAACTAAATATCAACTAAGTATCAAACTATGTATCACTATTAATTAAGATTCAATTCATAAAACGCTGTGTCTCACTGTAATTAAAGATTTTGGTCTCCTTACAGAGAAATCAAACATAAAATCTCTGTTCAATGCTACTCAACATTCATGAACATTCATTAACAATCATGCAAAGTGAAAATCGTAAGCAAAAAGTTCATGACAGTGCTTTACAAGGTAACCCTAGATCGAATTCCTTACAGGATATGATTCATGATCCAAATGATAGTCTATTCAAAAGCATGCATAAACATATAAACAATGCATTCATAAATACATAAATATAAACATCGATTTGATCACTGCACATATATATATCAATATCAAATACCAATCAAATACTCTGACTGTAAACGCAATTAAAATGACACTGTAAACGCAATTAAAATGACAACAGTATACCATGTACGCAGGGCCCATCCGCATTCTTGGTATACTGAGCTTGTTATCCCACGATCACTGAATTAAAACAACGCACTATGATTATAATGCAAGTCTATTTGTATTAAGTCGAAGCTCTGTTCATGAAGCAACAAGTAAAAATGTAACCGAACATACAACCGGGTTCAGACTTATATTTACATATGGTTCACATCCCTTGAAAATGGATGTACATTCATGAGCGGCTATTGCTGCTTTTACCAAAACACAAAATATTTCTATCCTAGCTGACACATATAAAAAAAAGGAAACAACTAAAAATCGATTTGGACTGTGACTGTGTGCTGTTGCTGCCTTTGTCGCCAACATGCCATAGTTGACCAGTCGTTGACCGCGCATGTAGGAGGGTTGTTTTCGCTGCGGGATAGGTGCTTGTCCATGCTTGGACATTCCGCTTTTCACCCATACCTTTCGCTCTGGCCTGGCTGTCATGCCACATGTCAAACAATAAGCCATTTACAGGATGTTGGGACTTCCTGTAGTCATTTTTCCCAAAAACTCCTAATTTATTAATACAAAACCCTTAAATCAATTTAAATGCAATTCAATAACTATAAGACTATTAATTAATCAATTTCCAAGGCATCTGAGGGATAAATGATGAAAAGAGGTAGGTAATTCTCATGTTTTGGGAGGGAAAAAGGGGTCATAGAATGGTACCAACATCTCTCCCCGACTTAATGAATTAGCATGTCCTCATGCTAACCCTGAAGTGCTTCCTTTAAACTCGGTCCTTGCCTGTACCTCTGCTGCCTTGAGAAATGCGTCTACATTCTTTTTCACCTAGGCATCTTTCTGGTCATGGAGCTCTTGCTTTAGTCTTTTGTATTTTTCCTTGAGTGTCTTCTTTTGATTGTACCACTTGGTGGCCCATTTGCAAATATCTGTTTTCTCAGCTTCCAGCTCAGTGACTCGCTCCTTTAACTTTTCATTTTTCTTTTGAATTTCTTTACTCTGTGCTCGGAGCATTTCATTTTCCTTCTTAATAGCTTTCTCCAGCATGTTAGCCTCCATGAGCTCTTCCTTTAGTTTTTCAATTTGTCTCTATAATTTCTTCTGCTTCTTATTGGGAGGTGGTGACCCTTTTTCCTGTTTGTTATTACTTTCGACCTCTATTTCAGCTACTGGGGGTGAATGACTTTCAACATCTACATCGGCTCCTGGCCCTGGTGGCGAATGGTCACTACTTTGAATATCCATCTGTATAGGTGCATTGGATTCGGGTTGGTCTTCTTGCAACTGAACTTTTGATGTCCTTCTTGTTCTCCTTGAGTAAGTGGTGAAAACGTTGTCTTGTTCTGCCCTCTTAGCATCCTCCTTTCTCATTTGTCTAGTCCTTATGCTGCTCACACGTGGGGGTATCTTGTTAGCTTTGGATGATGCTGGAATCTGCTCATCAATGTCCTTCATAAATCTCGAATTTTCTTGTGATTCTTCTTTGTCTTCCTCGTCCCTGATTTGGTTGCAAGCTAAGAACTCCTTCCATGTTTTCCCTCTTCTTTTCATTTCATGCTCAATGAGAATTTTGATTAAACAAAAATGATATAAGCTCTTGTCTTCATTTCCTTTCTTCTTCTGGATGGTTTTTGACATCTTGGTTAGGCTCTGCAATAAGAAATATGGTAAATTGATGACACATTGTTTCTTTATGTGTAGCAACAACTTGATATGGTATAAATAAACAATGTTGTAGAGGCCTTCACAGGTTACAAAATTTTGAAGTATGTAAACCATTTCATTCCAAGGATGCACCAACCAACTTCTTGGAACGCTTTTCTTCCAGTTGACCGTTGAGACTCGGGACCTAGACATGAATTGGGTCCACGATTTCTCTTTGAATTTCTTGGTTTTAAAATACTTTCCCCCCTATGGGCTAATCCGTATCGCTTGCGCGATGGTGTCTTCTGAAACCCTGAAAGACAAAGTGCCTATCAGGGCTTTCTCCCCATTAAATGTGAAGGCGAATTGCTTAGCAACTTCTTCATTGCTTCCATGGAATTTTTCCAAAAAGGGTAGCCACTGTATTTCCCTAAGAATCGAAATGCAGTCTTCATGGTACTGGGAGCTATCGAACACACTTGGCTCGACCCTATTTGTCATCTTGGCGGGGGGTCGAGCTTCTTAACTTGCAAATTTAACAAAGAAGTTTGGATTTATTACCTGATAGCGTCGCTCCCTTAGTGTTCACTGTAATGCTGGGTCGACTGTTGTATAGCTCGGTGAGAGTCGAAACCGGATGTGCTCACTGCCTTCGGTCCTTGCTGTGGAGGCCACAGAGTTATACGCCAACATATGCAATCCTAAAAATAAGTGAAATGACCAACTTTCTTCTCCTTAGAGTGTATTCATTTCTAAAAACAGAGGAACAATGATAATACCGCTTGCACAAATATTATGATGGGATCGCTGGGAGGTGTATATACTACACCGATGATGGAGTCCCCTGAATCATTTGGGTGCGTCGGGTGGTGAATTCATCATTTGGCCGCATGCAAAATAATGAATAGGCCTGTTGTCTCTTTCCCTTATATAATTACTTTTTTTATTTTTTATTTTTTTAAAATATCACCACGTGTCCTGTTGGTACTCTGCCAATTTGGAGGTATGGACTTAGGAGGTTGGTATGGTGGTAGATGGCTATAGGATGCTTAGGAAACATTGGAATGAAGGGTTAATGAATTTTAGAAGTAGGAAGTAGGTTGGAGTAGGGAAGAATTAGGGAGATAAGGGATGATGAGAAAAATGCACCCTTGGAATTAATCATAACAGTCATAGCTATTAGAATTAACATTAAAAATTAATCCAAGAAATTAAGTGTTAAAAAAAAGGAGCGTATTACACTATTGTTTGACTGTTGTTGTATTGGCATGCTGAGTAGAGCTAGCTTTTTAGCTGTTGTTTGATTTTCCTTGCTGTTCATAACAAGTCCCTTGAGGTAGGTTTGAATGCAACAGGTCCCTCTGCAGTGCTGAAGATGTTCATGCAATTTTTTACGTGCATACAGGTGCTGCTGAGCTGGGGTGCTTGATGAAGTCTTGGTCCTGCCTTTGTAGAAACTTGCTGAAGCTGTGTTGAAGTAATTTTCTTTTGAAATATCAATCTCCTAACAGGTACCTTTCTGTGTGTCGAAATAGGTCCCATTACTGTTGGTGCTGGTAGCATGGTCTTCTTGGACAGAACAGGTCCCCTTGCATAGTATTTATAACCAGGTCCCTCTGAGATAAAACAATGACAAGACAACTTATTTATTGAAGTCTGGAATATTGGAACAAACTGCTTGGGAAATTTACAATGATGAGAAAAAAAAATTTACAATGGAGAGATAAGAATATTGATGCTTCTCTCCCCCACAAAAATTTTGACTTGTCCTCAAGTCATTATTCAGTTGAGACATTAAGCAGTGAACAAAAAGAGAATTCTTACCTGCCAACAAATTGGTTTTCAAGTAGGAATTCGATGTTAGAGTGTGCCAGAAACTGGTTTTCACATCTAACCCATTTATTATTATTTTTCTATGTTTTTTTTTCTT
>APFE031564374.1:0-29588 GCA_000404065.3 Pinus taeda
ATCTGGCTGCTCAATGTATACTTCTTCTTCTATGTCTCCATTCAGAAAGGCTGATTTCACGTCCATTTGAAATACTTTAAACTTTTGAAAGCTTGAGAGTGCAAGGAACATTCAGATGGCCTCGAGTCTTGCAACAGGAACAAAAGTTTCTTCAAAATCTATTCCTTCTTACTGCGCATACCCTTTACAAACAAGTCTGACCTTATTTCTAATTACTTCCCCATTTTCATTCAACTTATTTTTGAAGACCCATTTTGTCCCTATAACATTCTTATACTTTGGTCTAGGAGCCAACTCCCAAGTGTCATTCTTTTTTATCTGCTCAAGTTCTTCATCCATTGCTTTGACCCAACATTCATCTTTGCATGCCTCTTTCACACTTTGTGGTTCAGTAGAAGAGAGTAATGCCAAATAGCTTGAAGCTTCTGCAATTGTTCTTCTTGTTTGTACACCTGCTTCTTTCTGCGCCAGAATCTGAGATTCTAGATGATTCTTCTGAACATACCGGGATGGAGTCTTTTCTTCTATCCTTGTCTGTTCCTCTGGTGCTTCTTGAGGTTCTTCTTCTTCATCATTCAGTTTTTGAGGGTAGTCTTCATCTTCTTCGATATTTTCATGATTTACTTGCCTAGGAATGTATCTCTTTTCATCAATCACTACATCAATGTTGTCAACAATTCTTCCAAGTCTTTTATTGTAGCACTTATATGCTTTGCTGTGTGGAGAATAACCAAGAAGAATGCCTTCATCTACTCTAGGTTCAAGTTTTCCAAGATGCTCATCAGTATTCTTAATATAGCATTTGCTCCCAAAATTTTTGAAATGCTTTACAGAAGGAGTCTCACCATACCAGAGCTCATGAGGAGTTTGAGTGTTGTTCACTTGGACATTTGTTTTGTTGAGAATAACAATCGCAGCATATGCAGCTTCACCCCAGAAAGTTGTGGGAGTTCCAAACTCATTAAGCATAGCACGAGCCATTTGTTGGACTGTTTTGTTCATCCTTTCCACCACTCCATTTTGTTGAGGAGTTCTAGCTGTAGAGAATTCCCTTCTTATACCATGTTCTTCATAGAAATCAAAAAATTATTTTGAGGTAAACTCTCCACTTCTGTCAGACCTGAGGCACTTAATTTTGTAACCTGATTCATTTTCAACCAAGGCTTTGAAGGATTTGAATTTTTCGAATGCTTCGTCTTTGTGTTTCATAAGTCCTAACCAAACAAACCTGGAGAAATCGTCAATGAATAATATCAAGTATTCTTCTCCTCGAGGCGTCCTTTTCCTAAAAGGACCACATACATCTGTATGGACTAGCTCAAGAGGCATGCTAGCTGATCCTTCCTTCTTCGGAAAGTTAGTTCTGGTTTGCTTTCCAAACTGACAAGATTTGCATATGGTGTTGTCTGGAATTTTGATATCTGGAAGACCACGAACTGCCTGGTATTTGCATGCTTTCCTTATTTGTGAAAAGCTTAGATGCCCCAACCTCCAATGCCATAACCAGTGTTCATCATCCTTGCTTAAATAGCATTGTTGTTGTCTTTCTTCAAATATGTATAGATTATTTGGAGTTCTTCTACCTTTGATCAATGTTTCACCTGTATCAAGATCACGAACACGACATCCATTTGATCTAAATATTACCTCGGTTCCTTGATCACACATCTGGCTGACACACAGAAGATTATGCTCCAATCCATCAACATACAAAACATTTCCATCTTTGACCTTTTCCTTTAACTGAGCAGTGCCTTTTCCTTTTATAGCTGTAGGAGTATCATTCCAAAAGAAACTTTCTTTCCCTTTTCTAAAGCAGAATATGATTCAAGTTTTTCTTTATCACCTGTCATATGCTTCGAACATCCATTGTCGATGTACCATAGATTTTCATGTCCCTCTGCATAAAAGGCTATCCCACATCTTTTTGTTTGTGGTTCTTTTATTCTCCATGTTCTGGTTCTTGAGGGTTGTTCCTTTGTCTTCTGAAACCTGCTCCCGCATTCAGAATCTTCATGACCAAATTTATTGCAAATAGAACATTCAATTTCATTTTCAAGAGCTGAAAAATTGTTATAGGTCCTTTTTGTAATCCCAGTCATACTTCTTTGTTTTTGAGCTTCTCTAGTCATGATTGTTTTATATGCAACACATTGAGTTGCTTTGTGACCAAAGTTATGACAAGAGAAACATTGTCCATTGAAGAAGCTTTTGTGGTTATCAAATCTACCGGCCAAATGATTGTACTTTCTATTGTCATCCATTCTTGAAGCAAATTGAGAAGATTTTACCTGTGGCTGGTTGTAGCTTTTGTTCACCCTTAAGACGGATTTCCCCTGGTTTACCTGATAGTATTTGTTTATTCTTGATGTAATTCGTCCCTGCTTTACCTGGTGATCTCCAATGTGATTTTGCTCATTCCTTCTTGCTGCATCAAGATAACTCTTTGAGGTGGATGCTTGAGATGTTTCTCCATTATACCCCAGACCTGTTTTGTTTAGCGGAGAACGCTATACATTGATGATCTCATCTAGAGTTTCAAATCCTTTGACAAACTTAAGATTAATAGCCTTTGTTTTCTCAATTTCTTTTCTAAGGCCAACTATTTCACCTTCTAACTTTTCAAGAAATTTTTCTTTTTCAGCAATTTGAAATTGTAGAGATCAATGATCATATTCTTTTCTTCTATACATGTCTTGAGTCTAGAAATTTCTTCATAAAAGCTATCCACATCTATAGCATCCATGTAATCATCATCTTCAAAGGCCATCAAAAGTTTATAGTCATTACCTCGTTCATCTTCCTTACTATTTGATAGACCATCATTGTCTTCATGAGTGTAGTAGCTCTTCTTATTTGCATTTTGTTTCTTATTCCATCTAATAGGTTCCTTTCCCTTGTCGATCTTATCCTTATGAGGACATTTGGCAGCGTAGTGACCTACTCTTCCACAAGCAAAGCATTTGAAGGGCAACTTACCTCTGAACCGTCCAGTACCCCGTTGAAGATTTCTGACAAAATTTGATTCTTCATCTTCTTCTGACCCATGTCCTGATTCATAGTACTCTCCTTTGCCTGAAGCCTTGAAGGCAACTTCTCTCCTGTCAGATGGACCTCCTTTCATCATTTCATAAGCAGTTAGAATTCCATGCAGTTGTGACATTTTAAGATGTTGTAGATTCTCCTTTTCTTCTATAGCAGAAACTTTAGATTCAAACGTAGGTGACAAAGATCTTAGAACTTTTTCAACCACAACAGCCTCTTTTATTTCTTCACCCAAATTTTTCATACAATTAACAATCTCATCCACACAAAGAAAATAGTTAGCCACACTTTCATCATTATACATCTTGAGATTTTCATACTGAATCCCGAGGGTTTGAAGTTTTGCACGTTTTACCTGACCATCTCCTTCATAGATCAGAACAATCTTGTCCCATATTTCTTTTGCGGATTTATACTGCATAACTTTCACAAATTCTGATTGAGATAGGCATCCTAGAAGAGTATTGACTGCCTTTTCATTTGTTTCATATTTCTTTTTCTCTGCTGAATTCGTAGGAGTAGCTGATGGAAAAGTACACCCTGTTTCTATGATGTCCCAAAATTCAGTACCCAAAGATTGAAGATAGGCAGTAACTCTTACCTTCCAATATACGAAGTTTGTCCCATCAAAAATCGGTGGCCTGATCGATGCTTCCCTCTCATAGTTGCTCATGATGATGGATGTTCCTTCAAGCGATCAAGCTCCTTCAGAAGGACCTGGCTTTGATACCAATTGTTGGAAATAATACTGAGAGGGGGGGTGAATCAGTAATATTAAATTCTTTTCAATATGCCTTCATTAATTTATTGATCATTAACTTGTGTATAATAATGAGCATGAAACAAGAAAAATAGATAGTCACACCAAAGAACGCCAGATATAAGGTGGAAACCCAATGTGGGTGAAAACCACCTTCTGCAATATGTCTCTATCTTCTTTCAATTAGAAAATCCTTTTACAATGATTTTGTACTGGTGCAGTCCTTTACCAGTGCGCAGGCTGCAACCTACAGACACCTACAACTCTCTCTCGTTTTCCAGTCTCTCCAGGAAGGGAGCTACAACCCCATTTACTCTTTTACTTCTTTAAGGACCACGTTTCATTAATTTTCAAATTGGATCCAAGAATATCAAATAATCATCAAGTACATGAAAATCACCCAAAATCCTTATACAATCAAATAATGAATCACCCAACTCTTCAAAATGTTGTAAATAGAAAAGAAATACCAGAAATATAAACCCAGAACTCTGCTGCAGTAGATAAAGGACAATCAACAATAGTTTCAAGATAAGACCGCAACTTCATCAACAGGAGCCTGCGTATATCCGCAGCTCTTCTAAGACTGAACTGCGCAGACCCGCACTTGTTGTTCTTCTGCTCTGCGTTCTTTTCTTTAGGTCTGCACCTTTACTTCTGACATACTGCGTACACCCGCAATGTGCCTTCTGCTCGCCTGCGTACCTCGCACTTCGCCATTTTCTGAACTGTGTGTGCCCCGCACTGTTCCCTCTCCTGCACTGCATACCTCGCACTACACCTTTCGTTTTGCAACGTACTCTCGCACTTAGCCTTTTACTGAGCTGGATACCCCTGCACTGGATCGCCTGCGGACTTCTGATTAGGGCCAAATTTACAGTCCTCCAATGTGCCACAGTTAGTCAGATCCACAGATCTGATCATGTGCGCGAGAGATCATGACTTCATAGATTCACCTTCAAAATTACTTTGATTTAGATCAAGCATTTTACATTGATAATCCAATATTTCAGATCTTAAGATATTCAATTGAAAATATTACCTTAGCCAAGTGATCTCCTTCCCTATTTATAGTCAAGCCCTTATTCACACCATGGGACAAAACCATCAATAACCAATCAAGGGATCCAAACCGGGGCTAAAATAGATCCTATACCACGGGCCAAAACCATAGCATCAGAAATGGCGGGCTAAATACCATGGGCCAATCATAAGAAACCCCACGTGAGCGTGCTTCTCTGCCTTGAAGTGAGTGAACTGGGGTTCCGCACCTTCAGAATGGGTAACCTGCGGGTATGTCCGCACCTCCTGGACGGAGAACCTGTGGGTCCACACCTTTTGAACCATTCACCTGCGAGCCTCTTTATTTCTCTCATTTTGAGAGCCTGAACAGACCATTGCCACTTGAGTGAGTTTCCATCAAGTACAACACCTGTAACATAGAGCCATGCCAAAATCATAATGCCGACACATCTTTATTGGGTATAAGGATGGTTTAAAGGGTTATAAGTTTTGGAACCCAGTAACAAGGAAGGTTGTGTACAACCAAGACTCTACAACAGAGGAGGAATCAAAAGATGAAGAGCCACAAACTCCTGTTGTGAGAAGATCAGTTTGAGAAAAAGGCAACCAGAAAGGTATATTCCATCTCCTTTCTATTCAAATTTTGCATTGTCTGTTACTGATGATGATCCCAAAACTGTGAAGGAAGCAGTAGATTTAGAGGATGGAAAACTTTGGAAAGAGGCCATAGTTGATCAAATGGCATCTTTGCACAAAAATGAGGCTTGGGATCTGGTGCAGTTGCTAGCTAGAAGGAAACCCATTGGCAACGAATGGGCATTCAAGAATAACACAAATGCAGAAGGAAAGGTGGAGAAATACAAAGCTTAGTTGGTAGAAAAAGGTTATTCCCAGGTGTCGGGAATTCATTTTGGTGATATTTTTTCTCCTGCTGCCAAGGTAACTTCTATTATATTAATTTTATCTATTGCTACTGCTTTTGATTTTGAGGTAGAACAGATGGATGTGAAAACAACATTTCTTCATGATGATTTAGAAGAGGAAATATACATAAGCAACTTGAATGCTTTGCGGTGAAGGGTAAGAAAGAACTGGTATGCAAGATAAAGAAGTCTTTGTATATGTTAAGACACTCACCAAGGATGTGGTATCAGAAATTTGATACATTTATACAAGGACTTGGCTTCACCAGAAGCAAAGTAGATCACTATTTGTATTTTAAATTAATTGCAAACCGTGTTATTTATCTGGTCTTGTATGTGGATGATATGTTGCTGGTTGGAAATGACAATGAAATTATCCAGGATTTCAAGAAAAAATTGTCCTCCAAATTCGACATGAAAGATCTTGGTGCGCAAACTATATTTTGGGCATGAAAATTTCAAGAGATCAGGCAAAGAGGAAGCTCTAGTTAAACCAAAGGAAATATGTCAAGACAATACTGCAGTGGTTTAATATGCAGGATAGTAAATTGGTCAAGGTTCCTATTCCTGTAGGTGTGAGGTTATCTGCTGAACAGTGCCCCAAGACACAAGAAGAGAAAGACGACATGTCTCGTGTTCCATATGCAAGTGCAGTCGGTAGCCTGATGTATGCAATGGTTTGTATTAGACCAGAAATTGCACATACAGTGGGAGTATTGAGTAGGTTTATGTCAAAACGAGGGAAGGAGCACTAGCCAACAATGAAGCGTGTTTTCAGGTATTTGCATGGCACTAGTGGTTATGGCTTGTTCTACCAAGGAAGATCAGGATTGGACAGCATGTTGGATATTCATGGCTTTGTTGATGCAGAATGGGCTGGAGATCTGGATTAGAGAATATCTACAAGTGGGTATGTGTTTAACCTATTTGGAGGTGCAGTCAGTTGGATGAGAAAGAAACAATTTGTAGTGGCACTATCAACTACAAAGGTAGAATACATGGCAGCCACTCATGCAAGAAAGGAAGCAATTTGGTTGCAAAGATTGTGTTCAAGTATGGGGTTAGTATAGGGAGCTATAAGGATAGTTTGTGATAGCCAAACTGAAATTTTCTTGGTAAATAACCCTGCATATCATTCAAAGACAAAGAACATTGATGTTCAATATCACATTCCGAGGAATATGATAGAAGACAAAATGGTGTTTCTAGTAAAGGTCGAAAATTTGAAGAATACTGGAGATGCATTGACAAAATCTATGAGCTCTAAGAAGTTCTCTTGGTGTGGAGAGACAATGGGTGTTTCAGGGCTAGAAAAATGACTAAGCTCTCTTGTGGCCCCCTATGGAAAGAAAACAACAAGTGCGATAATGTTGGGTTGTGTTATATTCTTTCCACGACTAGCCCATGTAGTTAACCGGGGGGTTAGAGGGGGGGTGGGACCCCCTCGTTGCACGATGGTAGCAGGGGTGGGGTGGGGGGGGGGGGGGCGGTCACAGGGGGTTTCAGGCATACCCGTAACCCACTTTATGGGGTCGAGGTATGCCCAGAAAATTTGGTTTGGACCATATGATAGGATGGCAGACCCACCTATGGTTTTGTGCATGATTTTCACACATGTTTTTGGACACGATGGTTTTCAGTCCATGGTATTGGATGCTTCAGTATGTATAAATATGTATTATAACATTGAAAGGAACATAATGAAAAATCAAGCTCGTAGTCCCAATTTTTGGATCCAAGGGAAAATCTCTGTGTATATGTGTTATTATCTCGCATTGTTTATTTTCTATGTTTTAGAATTTGTATGCAGGTAATTTTTGTAAGGGGTTAAAAACTACAACATTCTCCTCTCTCTAGTATATTTTCTTCTTCTACCACATGTGAGTGCTAATCTTCGTAGCCTGTCACCAAGGATCAACATGAGCTCTTAGTAGGTTTGGTTTGGTTAGATGTTTTGCACATGATATTCAACACAAAACATGTCACAAATTTGTCCATCCAAAGAAGATTGGAAAAATCTTTCCAACAATATATCACACTCTTGTAACTGGTTTCTGGATCATAAGATATGATCAAAATGAATGAGTGATTCTTGGTTATGCATGTTTTGAGGTCAATTGCTGCACACAACGACAGGTTTAGAGCAAGATTAGTTTTTGAAATAATGGTAAGGAAATTTACAATAGTGAAAGATTTTTTTGTCCATCACATACAAAATAACAAAAATCTCCTTTAATTTATGCACAGGTGCTACTATGTGGGAGATATGCAGTGATATTTGAACCCTCCACTAAAACAAAGCAAAATTTTGATTTATTTTATTGTTTTATTCATTTTAGTGCAGTGGTATTTTACAAAATATGAGAAGTAATTATTCAAAACCCAAGATGGTTTTTGTTAACCACGAGCCATATAACAAAAGCTTCTTTTAGTTTATTCACAGGTGTCATGAATTGGGATATGTGACTAGATCTTTACAGCTCATTTTCACAGATTTAAATTTTTAATGATTTTCTGTTTTAGAGATGATTTTGTGGCACAGAATACGAGCAAATGGAAATGAATTTCCAAAATTTGAGAGATTTTTTCTTCAAAATGACCTTATATACAAAAACCTCTTTCAATTTTGTAACAGGTGTTATGATTTAGGAGATACGAGTTCATCTTCAACACCTATTTTTAGAAATTCAATCCAAGTTTAATGTAACTGATTCTATTGTGAAGAAAATGGTTGAACTCAATTCCCTTAGTACAAGGATGAGAAAATGTATATATTTTATGAATAAGCTAGAGGATTGCAATTGTTTCTTCACATCCCTTTTGCAATCTCTTGAAATTTGAGATATTTCTTTATCACTGCATAGAAATTTTCTCACCATCTCCTATCATCAAACCGTTAACCCACCATATCCCTCTTATCCAATCTCCTAATCATGTTGAAACGAGGGTTGTAGAGGAGTGGCTCGCCCCCCTTGAACCCACTCTCTGATTGCACTCTCGGATTGCGCAGCGCCACCCCCGGGCCGCCCCGCCCGACTGGCGAGTCGATTCCGGGAATTGACCCGCCGCCGGTTGGGTGGGGCGGGGCGGCCCGAGGGTGGCCCTGTGCGGGCGGGGGGGAGGCGGAGGGGCCGCGGAGGGGCCGCGGAGGGGCGGGGATGGGAGGGGAGGGGCGGAGAGGGGGCCGGGAAGGGAGGCGGAGGGGGTTGGTATATTAATTTAATTCCAAAAGAATGTGATTGGACTTTTCTTTCTTTCGTATTAGATATTATCTTCAAACTTCATTAGTTACAATAATACTCATCATGTTTTTGTGATTTCTTCCTTACATTGAGGGATGGGGTCGTGCATCACCTTGAAATTCACTCTACATGCATCACCTTCTAATAGAGTAGATATGGAGGGTGGCATTAGAGATTAATAAATTTCATACAATATGTGCAAGCAATATTTCCTTATCAAAGGTGTAAAATACATGTGTGAGGTCCTTCCCTTCAATGGAATTCGATCTAAATAACAATGTTTACATAATGGTAATGGACTTTCTAGTCCAATTAATAGATGTGGTCCAATGTGGCATTCATGTCATAGAAATGAGTTTTGAATCATGTAAAGTTGGCGTCATGGATTATAAAGAGATATGGAGAAAACATGTTACTTCATAGTTGTTCATTAGTTGCATAATTTGTTAGGGAAGAAAGAAGGCATAACATTGGGTGTTTTCAATGAAACAAAGGTTTAGCACATGAGAGGAAGATATTTTGCTAATATTAAATCTTGGGGAAAGGATATTGGTTATGTCATGGGATTACTTCGAGCTCCTAAATTAGAATCTTGGCATAATGGAAGTTGAATTCGATAGGATTCAACTAGCAGCAAAAATGTTGAAATTTTATTTGGACATTGTGTTCCCCATGATGGATGAACCAATATTTTAGGTATGTAGTGATGCATCATAGGAACACCTGATGAAGTTTCAGGAGACCACATATCGACATGAAAATATTGAAGCTAAAATTCTTGTAGTCGAGGCCTCCTCTCTACCTCAACTTGAACCATAATCAAATCAAAATCAGGTTACTACTACTTCTACGGAAAATGTACAAGGATAGTTATCTATTAGTTAGTTATTTCATGATATGTGAATACATAACGATTTTATTATCTTTTTGAGGTTGTATGAAGAAATATAGTTTAGGCATTTCATGAAAAGAATAATCAATGAATTAAAGTTGTTATGTGTTCAATATTTGCAATTTGTGATTTTTGCATTGATTTTTAAGTTAATTTTTATTTTTTGAAAAAAAAGTTGTTATTATTATTTTTTTGACATGAAATAAATAAAAAAAACTATTATTTGACCATTTTTAGTTAATATTTTTGTATAAAAATTGTGATTTTGACATGTTAATTCTAACAAAAAATGATCAAAACGATTAGTTTTTTTGTTATATTTATGTTAAAAATGGTTATTTTTATGTCCATTGTTAAAAAATGTTGTTTTTTAGAAACAATTATTTCATGTGGATTGAAAATTAATTAAGGATGTATAAAATATGTATATTATCTAAAATTCAAACTATCGACTTTCTAATTTAAAAACGCAAAACAATAAAAACCCCCCTAAAAAAAAAAATTAAGACAGAGAACAAGAAAATATGAATAAGATGACGACTTCAAAAACTATCAAATTTAGAAAATAATTTTTCACATTTCACACACTAGAAAATTAAAAGTCAAAAAATAGGTCTTTTAAAAAAAGTTGTGATGCAGAATACTCACTTTTCAAAATCATCATGAAAATCACTACCATTCTAAAACTTGATTTCATCCTTGAACATGAAAATAAATTAAAGTTCCAAAAACCATGTTCTAAAAAAAACATGTGTATTCTACATCACCACTTCTGAAAATCGGGTCATTTTTTTGCTATCTCTACGAAACGGGTAACAATATCAGTTCTCGTTTCAAAGTTTACATTGTTCTTAGGAATGCATTTGGTTTTCAATGTTTTCGACTATTTGAAGAGGATTCATAGTTTCGTTATGCCCTCCTCAACTCCTCAACTGTCTAAACTATCATCTTAATCCATTACTAGTACATAAACACTTTTATACCTTGCCTCACAGGACATGACTATATCCCTGATTTGATTTCCGAGACCCAATCTACCTTCTCCAATTGATCCAGCAACCAAAACCTAACATCAAACAAAAACCCTAGAGCTACTATACCTAGCCTAAAATCAGAATTCAATTCAGTCATCTCAAGCCCTAGTTGCCAATATCCTAATTGATATTGACAAGGAGAGAGCCCTCTCTCGACCTGGTAGGGCTAGCTATCAGGTTAAGTGTGGTTTGCAGTTACCCTGTACTTGTCTTCCTTCAACCTGAGGTAGATCTAGGCACTAACACCACAGATGCTACTAGTGCTTCTCCCTCAACTAGAGAAACAATTGCAATCCTCTAGCTTATTCCTGCATTCTCTAGGCACTCAAAAGCTCCGTGTACCAGTTTGTTACGCCTGCAACATCTTATTTCTCTTCCTCTTCCTCTGCCTCCTCTTCCTCTAGAAAATCTCCCTCTGCCTCTTGCATCACCTCCTATGGGTGCATGTTGGGTTGAGAAACTCCTAGCTCCATCTTTAGGTGTTGTAGATCTTCCTCTACCACCTTGACTTCCCCTTCCTTGGAAATTACCTCTCCCTCTGGTAGACTATTTCCTCATGAGCTTTTCTTCATCTTTCAATGATATTTGATAATTTTCCTCTACTATTTTAGGAGACTGTAGACTTATCCAATCTTGAATGCCCATCTTGAGACCATTCATATATGTAGCCACCTTATCATCTGTATTCAGGGCTTCTCCATCTCTTATGCTTACCTTGTAGAATAACTCTGTGTATTCTTTCATTGTCAAAGACCTCTGTTTAATATTTTGCATTTATCTGAACAAGGTTTGCTGATAATTACTTGGCAGAAACTTACCTCTTAGCTTTGCTACTATCCTGCTCCAATTCTTGGTTGGTTTCTTACCAAGTCTCTTCCTTTCTACCTGCACACCATCCCACCATAGCACTGCATGGCCTTTTAACTTGGTGATAGAAAACTTGACTTCCCTCTAATCTTTTGTTTCTTCATAGTCAAAGAATTTCTCCATGCCATTAATCTAGTCTATCAATTTTTCTGTATTCAGTCCTCCTTCATATATTGGAACTTTAGTCTTTGATCTGGCTGTGGATCTCAACACTGACTGAAAGAACCTCATCTCAGGAGTAACTACTACAGCTTCCTCCTCTGCAGCTTCAACCTCCGGTTCACTAACATCTCCATCATCTATATTTCTGTCTGTTGTTAATTCAACCAATGTAGCTTGCATCTATTGCACAACTTCCATTACTTCAGCATTTGCAATAGGCCATCCTCTTCCACCACATCCTCATCCTCTTCCAAATCTAAAAGCCATTGTAACTTTCCTTCTCCTGCTTCTGAGATTCAATCCAATGTTAGTTGGCACTTTGATAGCACTAATAGTGGCCTGTGTGCAGGCAATATAGAAAACCTTGCAAATCTATCTGAAATTTCTTCAATATCTGGCTAAATTTCTCCCTCTATTTGAATTGATGCATCAATCATCTATTAACCTGGTAGTCTCATGGGTTTTTCCTCTAGAAATCCTAATCCTTATTATCGACCACAATTTATAAACAGGACATTTTGTTCCTATTGGAACTGTAATTCTAGAGGAATTACACAAAAGCACTATTGGCCCTTCAAAAATGAGGAAATTGCATTTTCAACGCAAAATACGCAATCGACAAACTTTTTATTCCAAAGTTCGGAACAATATAATCGGTGCTTTAATATGGTGACTCCCTAATGTGATATGCCACATGGCTATCGACAATCACTATCAACGATGCCAAAAGTCCACACAATAGCCTCCTTTCACTCCGACTATGTGATGCGACAATCTTTGTGAACCCAAAAACTTATCCAATCTGCTATATAATGTTTCGAGTCTGAGCTTATCGGGGGTTCGGACTTCGATAGTTCCACACGTCTCTTCCACTCCACTTCTGATTATGCGATGCGATAAAGGTTCGAACCCGATACAAGTATGAACCAAATTTAATAATAATTCATGTTCGGAACTACTTCCAGCTTAAGGCTTTCTCATGATTTCCCTTTGTAAAACTATGTTTTATCTATGAGACTTAACAGACATAACAATGCATTTAAGAAGAATAGTCGTGTCTATATAAGGGAAAAACTATACCAATAAACTTAATTCACATATATGATAGGAAAATAAGCCCGAAATACCATTTACAATGCTCAGAAGAAAAGAAATGCCATCAAATACATATGCAAATATACCAGTTAACAGAGAATTGTAAGTTCCTATGCATAGAGAGAATTCGTCAAGAACACAATGCCTCCGAGGTCTCCTCTCCGTAGAGCATCCTGTTATTTTATTTATAATTAATAGATAAATCCTTCTCGGCCATTATCCTTTACAAAAGCATGCTTTTACATAGAGTGATTTAAAGCATAAAACTTTGTTAGAGCTTATCCATAAGTGATTATTTTAGCATGATTTATTCTTACTCTATTCATATCTTAAACTAGGAAAGCATGAAAATTGCAGGCTAAAGGACCCCACTCCCTTGCCTATAGATTTTTTTTGTTGGATTTTTGGAATAAGTTTGAAGATTTTCCCTTGAAGTGACATGCTTCTGCATCAACCAGCTAGCTCACACCATCTATCAGTGACCTGGTTCACATAGAATGTAAAATGATTAGATGTAGCAAATAGATAAACAAAACATGTTGGGAAATTGCTTCAATTGATTACTGAAAACACAGTTTACACTATGTAGACATAATTTAACTCCAGCAAGACCAGAGGAGCGACCCACTAGTTATGAACTATTTGAGGGTACAATGGGACAACTCCTCTTCCCTTCGGAGCCTTCCTCTCATGTGCATTGTTCCTCACTGGATCACTATCTAATTCATTAACTAATTGACAGACTCCTGAGAATCCCTTATATAGTATCGAATTAAAAACTGGGCCTTTTAATTTGGCCAATTAAAATATGGAAGATTATTAACAATTTTCCAAATTAAGAATTAGTTTGAAACTGAGTGTCGAAATAGGGAATGATTCTCGTGAATTATTCCTCTATTCCTAGACTTGTTGTTGCTCGAAGGTGCGATTCAACTTCCCTTCAATTCTGCATAATGACTTTCCTAGTTAAAATTATGTCCCTCGTGGCCTTAAGATATAGTAATAGAAGATTCACTCCATATTTTTGAGCACCTCTATGATATTTCTTGTGGTAGTACTACACTTGTGTTGTTCAAAGGCTAAATATGCTACCTTTCTCACTGATTCCTAGTCATTTCTCAGAAAATGCTCGAGGTTGCCTCCATGTCGCAGGCAGTGACAAGAGAATTTTTCTTCATCATCTCCCACATGGGGAAAGCATACTTCGTGTCCTCATGCTGGTAAGGTATTTAAAGCATATTACAAAAGAAGCTCAAATCAGGAAAACACTTCTTAGTCTTCATTACATGGAGAAACTTCAATGCCCCTTCGACTTGAGAGAAATTGACGAGATTGGTAAATAAGGCATTATAAGCCACTATGTTTCCCAACAACCATCCAACATAGATAATCATTCCCCCAAAGGTATTTTTGGCCTTACTCACATTAACTTCATTTTGTAGCAGCAACGCATACATGTCAGCATCTGGGGTGATGTTAAGTCTGTAGAGTAAGACTAGATCAATAATTAACCAATAAATTTTAGTATAGTGTTTTCCAATAATATAGCTGAACCCTCCATAAATTTGTTAACTAATGAATTATGAATCATTGACTGTGTATAGGGGGATTTGTAAGAAGGAACACGTGGACTATCCTTGGAATTTAAACGTTATGGAGAAATTAAGATTACAGGAAGTGGGGAGGCTCAATGGAGTTCAATTTCTAGGAAAGAACCAAAATCCAAGGTAATTTGATGAATAGATGAGGTAACATGTATAAATCGTGGTTTATATGTTTCTTAGAACACTTCACCCTTGATGTTATAAACTTTTCACAAGCAGTTCACCGGTGCTTAACCCGATATTTTTCTTCTCGAACCAGCAGATCATAAGCCATCTCTTCATTAAACAAATCAACACTTTGATCCTTGATCTTGGATCCATCCAATAGTTGAAGGCTAACATTGGTATAGCCATCGAGCATGGCCTCTATTGCCCACTATTCTTGCATAGAGATATAGCAGGTTCTTTCAATTTTCCTTCATAAGTAAAATCCACATCTTCTAGTTGGATACCTTGACATGGAATGACATTACCCTGGGCACTTTAGAGAATGAGCAGTAATGTTTTTGGATCTTAAGGAACTCAATTCTTGTATCAAATTCCCAGCGATTGATATGCAGATCAGGTAGTGCTGTAGCGTACTTGCCAAGGTCATCCATCATGTTTAGAAACTTTTGTCTCTTCCAGCCAAGCCTACATAAGTAGCTTTTCACAACCTTCAATAATCTTATGTAGGAAGCCATAAAAAAATTCCTAGACTAAACATGTCTTTACTCAAACATGCCTGCACTGGTGCGGGAATCCATAGTATGTTTAAAAGCATGATCAAAATGATTTTAAGCGTGTAACAGACAGACCTTTATTAATAAAGTTTTAATCATATTAAAATGAGGAAGGTAACACACATTCACAATAGTAAATCATTTAACCAAACACCAACATGAGAGAAATGAATAAAAAATAAGACAAATCCATGACCCAACACATCCAACATGAGGTTCGTCTTTGGGAACCTTACTCATTAGAGAAGGCATTCACGTTGGCAAGAAAAATGTAAAGAAAAATTATGGCAACAAGGAAGCCTACCAATCACAACTATGAGGATGGAAGTGTTTTTTCCCCTACCCTTCCACAACCTACAAGGTTGACACCCCAACAATTGGAAGGAAAAAGAGAAAAAGGACTTTGTTATAGTTGTGATAGAAAATACAATAAAGGTCATAAGTGTGCTTAGAAGAAATTATTTCACATATATTATGAAGAGGAGGATGAAAAGGAACAAGAAACTTCAAAAGAAGAGGATATACACGAGGAACAAACCCTAGAGAAAGAAGAAATTAATCTGGCCATATCCTGTAATGCATTGTCCAAAATTACCACTACTAAAACTATCAAGATAGAAGGACATATCAAGAAGAAAAGGGTAATAGTGTTGATTTATTCAGGGAATACCCATGATTTTATTAATTGTAAGATAGCCAAGGAATATAATTGCTGCCTATATCCAGCACCAAAATGTCAATTGATGGTCACAAGTGGAGGATCCATAAATTTCTCTGGAAAGTGACATAATATCAAGCTATCCATGGGAGAATTTGTATTGAATATCCCAATTCTTTCCATTGCAATGGGTGGTGTTGATGTTGTACTAGGAGACAAATGGCTACAATCCTTGGGTACAATAGCTTTTAATTTTCAAGAACTTTTCATGAAATTTTCTTTGGAAGGAAAGGAAGTTGAACTGAGGGGTATCATAGGGAAACCGAGAAAGATAATGAGCTCTAACAGACTGAAAAAGCTTCTAAAGAAAGAAAAACGAGCTGTAATTGCACAATTATGTTCCCTAGAGGTTCCCATATTGAAATAATCTATTTTGCTACACCTTCAAAAGGTCATGGACAATCACTCGAAGGTATTTGAGACTCCCAAAGGCCTCCCACCTATTTTTGATCATGATCATGTTATTCATTTGATTCGAGAAAGTGTTCCTCCAAACATCACGCCTTACAGATATCCATATGCCCAAAGGAGTGAAATTGAATGTATGGTTATAGAAATGCTAGAGGTTGGTATAATTATCCAACCAAATTTGATAAATGAAGTAAGGGATGAATGGAATAATGACGAAGCAGGGTGGGAACTCATTCAAAAGTTGCAGAAGATCATAGTTCAAACAATATTGACAAAACTTGACAAGGAAGGAAAAATCATATTGGAACTTGAAGTAGTTACACAACCAAGAAATCGATAGCTACAAAATCGATCAATTTTAGAGTATCTCATAAAGTGGAAGAACTTACCCACTAAATATTCCACGTGGAAGGATGATAATTTTATACAGAAGCATCCATAACTACTGAAGCGTTGAGGACAACACTTTTTGAAGGAGAGGGGCATGTTGGGTCGCTATAATACTAGTGTAACACCTTATTGTTATTAGTGAAACCCCCTTATTTTTATTATTGTACCCCATAGAAGCCCACTATTGTTATTGTTGTGCCTTTAGATTATTATTGTTATGTTGGCTTTGATTATATTATGACCCCTTAGACTGCTATATATTGAAAGGAGGTCTTGTCATTTGTATCATCCAAGAATTGTTCATTTGTGTAATGTAAAATAGGTTTCCCCCTTGAAGAGGTTGATTTCTAAGGCATTGATATATATTTTCTATCTTTTTGTGAGCTGGTTTCATAACATGCGATGACGATTGTCGCTAACCATATGAATCGTTACAATGATTATCATCGAACTTACGATAATTACAGATATGTCGAAAATATGATTGTAATAGATCTAACTTGAAAATATATTAAACTAACAAATATTCCAAAAACATAACATAAGAGATTTCTAGAATGAAAATGCTTCTTTATTGATATCTTTAGAAAACCCTTGAGGTAGCGTAACACCATACAACTACTCCCTAAGGAAGGAGATCACTTCACAAGCCATATGCGTGTCAATACACAATACTTGTTAGCCCTCAATGGATAGTCTCTAGCCCTTATATATGCTTCATACATATAATACCATGGCTAATTACCATGGGTCTCTCAATACCATACATCAAATACTATGAGATTGTAACATTATTTCCCAACTAATTTTGGTCCCTTGCATTATGCGGGTTAAAAAAATTATTTATTTAATTATGGATCTCTATACCCCTTATTATCCCCCCTATATAAACTACATTACACCCCCTTTAAACATGTGTTTTCCCCAAAACATGAGAAGAACACAAATAATAATATCTACTCAAACGAATAGTCAACTAGTACTAGGCACATGCACCTAGCCATCCGAGAGAAAGGTGAACAGTTGATCTAGCTGATGCCTCGCTTGCTCGATATGGAAGATGGTTCTCGCGACTCCTCTGTGTTGATGTGTTATGGATGGATTGTCACACCTCTCTATGTGTCGTCAAGGGGTTGTTGGTCTTGTTTCTAATTCATTTCCACCTTGTTAGTTATTTTCTTGCTTGGTGATGTGAGTGGCGATATGTTGAAGTTTTAATTGATGGTATTAGTTTGGTGGTTTACCATCAAAGGTTCATCATCTCATGTGCCAGTGTCATTAGAGCTTTTTTCTTCTGCCTCCACACTATCTTCTTGGTTCCTAATGGAAATATCATGTAGGGTAATTTTCTTCCTTTTATACCATAGCTTCAAGAATTTATTGTGTACATTAATGTTGATGGTGCCCACTGAGTTTGTCCAAGGATAACCCAAAACAACATCTTCCTTATCCATTTCTAAAGCATAAGAGTTAGCATGTAATACATATTTATCTATGGTCACCTTCAAGTGCTTAAATATTTGAATAGGTTCCTCATCAACATATGTGATTGCACTATGTTGTGCTAGAACTTACAAACATTTGGCCAATTTGAGATTGATTAGATTATGCTTATGACTACGGCGAAGAACAACAATGATATTCTATTTTTGAATATGTACATTAACTTGTATTATGGGGATATGAGGAGAAAATAACACCTTATAATTATTATTTTCCTTCTTTCGAGTATGAGACCATTTGTCCAAAAAGAGTTTTTCAATTTCTTTTGGAGGAAGTATCTTCAAGTGACTTCCACTATATAACCGCCTCATCTTCCAAATGATTCCATATGTAGATGCTCCAAAGTAGTGGGACTTGAGACTTATGATATTGTATAAATCCTCCAATAGTAGGACCATCATATTTTCCTGTAAAAAGCATCTTGCCATAAGCTTTAAAATTGAATGAGGATTTTATAAAAATTTACCTACTTAGTGCTACCAATTTAAAAATGCCACAACTCGATTAATATGGCCCTTATTATAGCCTATATTCAAAACGGAATGACCCTTGCATTGTCACTAAAATCACAATATGGGCACCCTCGAAACTCAATTTTATGTTGTAATTGTCTCGCCATCACAAAAAATTCTAAGAAAATAGTTGAGTTTGAATGAGCTATATGTCCCTCATCCACACTCCGATTCCACTGGTTCTTTTTTAATTGGATGATTTTGCAAGAGAATCTGAGCTATGAAATTAGTTTTCTAAAATTATGTAATATTATTTTCATTTATATTGTCAAAGTGGACAGAATCCACTGATAGTATTCACAGTGGTATTTGCCCATGGTATCTACTCATGGTATTTTCCTTCATTCTTTGAAGGAAAAAAATAAAACAAATTTTCTAGAGAGTTGATCAAGCCTATAGAGGGGATAATAACGACAATGGGTTTTGTTCATAACTTGGCATGGCGAGTTCTAGGTTGTCAAGGGATGAAAACCCTGCAGTGACATTGGTGTGGTGGATCCATCCACAATTCACAAGTGGGCTTCAATGTTATAGAGTAGTCATTGTTGAGAACTCATACACGCTATTGGTAGGGGCTTCAATACATCTTATATGAACAAGCATCTTATATTCAGCTATTAATATAAATAAGAGGCTACATTTTTAAATCCCTTTAGTATTAGTTGTTTTTTATTGCAAGTGTTTTTATTAGAATACTCAACTGTGCTAGATCTATTTTAAATTTAATTGTTTAGAATATTATAGAGATATGAGAGTTGTGCATTCTCTTTACTGAAACTCCTGTGTGATTTATTCTCACCCTAATAAACATTTCCATCTTTGGTGATTTAATATCATGCTAACTGGAATCTTTTCGAATTTCTCCTACTTCTAGTTTGATGAACAGAACTTGATCTATATTGGGGGAGAGTTTAGTAATAATAATAATAATAAAAAGGACAAGTCATTTGTTATTTATCCACCTTACAGTAGTTTGGCCAATAGGCCATAAATATCCACTCTATAAGCATAATATTGGTTGGCCACACTAGTGTGAACATGCCATTTCGTTGTGCAGTCGTTTGACTACTAGGATCGACTCTTATTTTCATTTCTTTGGTTGACATTGGGATTGGAGTCCATAACAGCCACATCTCACAGCGTTGTGGGTTTATAACCCGCCGCAACAATATATATATATATAAACAAACATCAGATAATAACTATTCGTTCATAAATATGATGGCCGATGATACTGCACGAGGTTCATCCATGTTAGACGGCCAACAAACCATATTTTGCCACACTGAATTACGGTCCGTTATCATGAGTTGCATGATTGCCAATGATCTGAAAATGGGGCTCTTAGGCTTCTTGTCTAACTTACAAGAACCTCTCCGACTTCTAAAGCTTGAAATATTCCCAAGTCTTCATGATTAACCAATGCGGAATTAATAATATTCTTGAAATTATAGGTGTATGCTTATATTTATTGTTGGATTTTTATGTGCTCTAAAATATATTGTTTATGTTGATATGTAAATACAGACAATAAATATTAATGTAGCAAGAAACAAAACACACAAAACAACAATTTAATTTGAAGTTCACCCAAAACTCTTGGGCTATGTCTCCTTGATCTCTAGTCAACTCGACTAGGCTCTCTAGGATTATGATAGCAGTTCTTTTACAAGTCTTTGACTCAACTCCATCGTTTTACATAGAATACGCAGGGCTTTACCATCTCATCCCCTCGCTCTTGAAGCTTTTGCTCTTGGCTCTCACTCTTAGCTCTTGATTCTGGCTCTTGGCTCTGACTCTAGCTCTTGGCTCTTGGTTCTAGATCTTGGCTCCTGGTTCTGGCTCTTAGCTCTGACTCTTCGGCTCTAGCTCTAACTCTTCGGCTTTGGCTTTTTGGCTTTGGCTTCTTTGGCTCTTTGCAACCTTTAGCTCTCTAGTTTTTCACTTGAAATTCATCTGACCCCAAAGTCTCCCTCAGCTTACGCAATAGCTCTTCGGCTCTGCAACTGCTTTCAACATCCTGTTTCTAACTTCAGCTTGCTCTCAATTGAGCTCTCTATAGTTATCGCTCTCTAGCTCTCTACATCTATCAACTCTCTGTTCCTTTTCTTTTTGTCTAGCCTTTCACGCTCTCGTGCTTTCGTCCATTCGTAATCCTGAGAAATCATCCCTAGGAAATTCGCCTCCAACCTCTCGTGGCTTCTGTTTGCCTCTGTTAGCTCTGTGGCTATGGGATGTTACAGCATGAGCTCTCCACCTCCGCTATCTATATAGCACTGGCAGTTACTACATTTTTGCGAGTGACTTTTCATATCAATGGATTTGGAGCTCTCTGCAACTTCTGTAGCTCAAACTCCACAGGCTTCCAAAACCGTCGACCTCTCGCCTTGCATGGCACTTTGGATTTTGAGGTAGTCTTCTGGCTTTGTGGGTTCCACAGTCGTTTTCTTTGCACAAAATCATTCTCTCCGGCTCTTTGTCTTCTCTCCTCCGTGTCAGCTAGGCTAGCCATCGGGCTTTGTGGTTTCGTGGCTGAAAAATGCATCATTTTCCTATAAAACGTCTACTCCCAGCATGGCAAGATGATCAGGGGCCATCACAGACGAATCGGGACTTGCTTGTGTAGAAATCCTGAAAACGGAACCTTTTTTCCAATACACACAGATAGCTGAAAGATACAGTATCGGGCAATGATTTCCAAACTTGAAATTCCATCAAATCGCCCCTAAAATCCCTATCGGCCCCACCATTTATTACATAGCGCAATCACTTCGGTGGCATGGCCAATGGCCAAAAATCCATTAAAACTGAAATACATTGAAAGGTCCAAAATTTATGGACTTCAAAAATTATGAAATCGGGCTTATGATCCCTCTCGGATCCAGACTTTATCGCTAATAGCAGGTCACGATGCCTAATTACCAAGTGTATTGGGGACCACTGATCTCTCGATTGCCGATCATCCTGATTTCCGATCGATCGATCGTCCCGATCACCGATATCGCAATTGTTAATCGCTACGGTCGAGGCGTCTGTCCTTGGGTTATATGCATATGCTAACGTTGTTCATTGATGCCGATAATCGGCCATCACTACATCGTAATCACATTATTACAGGGGTCTCGGTTCTGGTGCTTTACTCCTCCGATCACCCGATCACTAATCGCTTTATTCGCATATTGCTCATCATGAATCCTTCATGCCTTTGGCTCATGTCCTTCCTTTTGGAAGTAATGCGATGTGACATCTCTAATGCAATATTTCTATTGCACCTTAGGACTTGCACTCCGATGAATATTTAAGGGCTTTATGTTAAAAAACACATTTTTTTCGTAAGTCCCATTTAATAAGAAATTGCCTCCTTTTCTAAGGAAACTGGGCATCTTCCTTAAGTGATAACTTCTGCATCTGAAGTCCATTTTCACCCATTCTAGTTGTGTTGGATTTAGAATGAAGGGTATCTGCAATGAGACTATTTCTGAGAGCATCCAGTGACTTTCGTTTTCCTCTGGTTACAAAGGATGTGTGCCATTCGGCACCTTTCACCTATTATGTGAAGTCTTTTAGACTTAGAGGTTTATCGAGTATCCGTTTTTGGATCACACCTCCCCATTGAGAGAAATTTTGGTCTACAAAAGACTGATATACTGATCTGAAAAGAAAATGAGAGTGACTCACCCTCTTCCTTCAACCTCCCTACACTTTCCTTTGATAGTGCCTCTAAACCAAAGTTTCTAACCACTTCCCTTCTTGGATGGGCTGGTCTTCTTGGGAAGAATTATCTTCCTCCTTGCCTTTCTATAGAACTTCTGCTGAACTCGTCATAGAAGGTGGTTTTAACTTTTTTTCCTTGATCATTGATCCAAGGTGGCTCAAACAAAGGTGAAGCACATCACTTGTGCTTCAATGATTGCCTTGAGGTCCTTCGGGATAAGGAGAATGTCTTCATCCCTTCTTCCTTCCTCTCCTCTCCTAGACTTAGCTATCCATAGATTTTCCCTTCACCTTTGGAAACTCAAACAACATTGAATTTACAAACAAGCATAGATCAATCAGACAATCAGTCCTTGACTTCCTAACACCCTTTAGATAAGCAATCTCTGCTCTGTCAATCAAGCATTCTGATATAGCCTTCTTAAAGGTGTGGTTAATCAATCTTAAGCTCTGATACCACCTGATCTAAAAAAGGCGCTCTTAGGCTTCTTATCTAACTTACAAGAACATCTCCCACATCCAAAGCTTAAATATTCTCAAGTCTTCATGATTAACCAATGCGGAATTAATAATATGCTTGAAATTATAGGTGTATTCTTATATTTATTGTTGGTTGTTTATGTGCTTTAGAATATTCTGTGTATGTCGATATGTAAATACATACAATAAATATTAATGCAAAAATAAACAAAACACACAAAACAACAATTTAATTTGGAGTTCACCCAACACTCTTGGGCTATGTATCCTTGAGCTCTAGTCAACTTGACTACAGTCTCTAGGTTTATGGCAGCAGTTCTTTTAAAAGTCTTTGACTCAACTCCATCGATTTACATAGAACATGACGGGCTTACTTTACCATCTCATCCCTTGGAACTTGAAGCTCTAGATCATGGCTCTCACTCTTGGCTCTTGATCCTGGCTCTTTGCTCTGACTCTGCCTCTTGGCTCTTGGTTTTGGCTCTTAGGTCTGACTCTGGCTCTTGGCTCATGGTTCTAGCTCTTGGCTCTGACTCTTCAGCTCTCGCTCTTTGGCTCTGGCTTCCTTGACTCTCTACAACCTTTAGCTCTTTGCCTTTGCACTTGAACTTCATGTGACCCCAAAGGCTCCCTCAGCTGCTCTGTGCAATAGCTCTCTGGCTCTGCAACTGCTTTCAACATCCTGCTTCGAGCTTCAGCTTGCTCTCGATTGAGCTCTCTACAACTATCACTCTCTAGCTCTCTGTAGCTATTGGCTCTTAGTCCCTTCACTTGTTGTCCAGCCTTTCACGCTCTCGGGCTCTTTTCCATTCATAATCGTCAGTAATCATCCCTCGGAAATTTGCCTCCAACCTCTAGTGGCTTCACTTTGCCTCTGCCAGCTCCATGGCTATCGGATGTTACAGCGTGAGCTCTTGAGCTTTGGTGTCTATCCAGCACTACTGGCTAATACATTTCTTTGAGTGTCTTTGCGTACCAGCATTGTCTTTCTTTCGGGCCTTTAGATTTGGAGCTCTCTACAACTTCTGCAGCTCAAACTCCATGGGCTCCCAAAACTGTCAGCCTATCACCTTGCATGGTCCTTTGGCTTTTGAGGCAGTCTTCCAACTCTACGGCTCCCATAGCCGTTTTCTCCCTACATAATCATTCTCTCCAACTCTTTGGCTTCTCTGCTCCCTGTGAGCTAGGCTAGCCATTTGGCTCTGTGGATCCATGGTTGCAAAATGCATCATTTTCCTATAAAATTCTTGCTTGCAGCATGGCGTGATGATTAGGGGCCTTTACAGAGGAATCAAGACCTTCTTGTGTAGAAATCCCATAAATGGAACATTTTTCCCAATACATAGAGATAATCAAAAAATACACTATCAGGTGTTGATTTATGGACTTGAAATTCCATCAAATTGCCCCTAAAATCCCTATCGGGCCCACCTCCCATTCCATATCGCAATCATTTTGGTGGCATGGTCAATGGCCAAAAATCCATTAAACGGGAAATACATTGAAAAGTTTGAAATTATGGAGATAAAAAATTATGAAATTGGGCCTATGATCCCTATCTGGTTTGGCCTTTATCGTTAGTCGCAAGTCGTGCTGCCCAACAACCAAGTGTATCAGGGACCATTGATCTCCCGATTTTTGATCACCCTGATTACCGATCGCCTGATCGCCCGAATCGCCGATATCACAATCCTTAATCACTACAACCTAAGGGTCCATCCTTGGGTTATATGGATATGCCGATGCCAATCGCCAACACTGATAATCAACCATCACTCCATCACAATTGCATTGTTGCAGGGGTCTTGGTTCTGGCGCTTTGCTCCCCCAATCTCCTGATTTCCGATCGCTTTAATCGCATATCGCTTATCGTGAATCCTTCATGCCTTTGGCTCAAGTCCTTCCCTTTGGAAGTAATACGATGGGACATCTCTCATGCCATATTTCCATTGCACCTTAGGAATTGCACTCTGATGAATGTTTAAGGGCTTTATGTTAAAAAACACGTTTTTTTCCTAAGTCCCATTTAATAAGAAATTACCTCCTTTTCCAAGGAAACTGGGCATCTTCCTTAAGTGATAACTTATGCATGTGAAGTTTGTTTTTTCCCATTCAAGTTGCATTGGATTTAGAATGAAGGACTCTCTACAATGAGACTATTTATGAGAGTATCCTGCGAATTTCGTTTTCTTCTGATTTACAAAGGATGTGTGCCATTTGGCACCTTTCACGTCTTATATGAAGTCTTTTAGACTTAGAGGTATATCTAGGATCCATTTTTGGATCAGCCAATACAACGAACTATGAATGCAAGAGTTAGGAGGCGGATTAGTGAGCCAATAATTCGAAACGAGTGGCCCTCAAAAGCCATGTTAACATTCATGGATACAGGTCGAGATTGACCAAAACCTCGAGATATTTGCATCAAGGCAGGTCGCATCAAGGAAGTGGAGGTTGTGTGGTGATCACAACACATTGGGTTCAAGATCAGAGTAAGGGAACACCATCTCCATGAACAGAGCTCACAACACAGGTTGACTCTAAGTTTATTAGTCTACGGGGTAAATTGTTTTATGCAAGGCTAAATCATTTATCATTGGAAGGTTGTAATGAGAAAGAATTTTGATGTAGGGCAAGAGCTTTCCTCTAGTGGATGTCGAGAAGCGATTTTGTATTCTTGAGATCCAAAAGGCCAAATAGTAGCTCCTTGCAAGTTGAATCTATAGCCCAAGTCTCATTACTATTCAAAGACTAGTTGTAAACTGAGATCTACAATTATCAGCAGGCTAAAGCCTAAAATTAATATTGTATTGTAGTCAAGATCAAATTTTCAGAGATCTAATTGCACTGGGATCCAAATTGTGGGCAATCGAGAATAATACTAGGTAGACTTGCCAGTTCAATATTTGATACAGCCTGCTAAAGGACCCCATTTGTGGAGGGTGTCAACACATCGTCGTGGGAAGGGGTGCTCAAAAGAGATTGTCCGTAGTGAGTTCAAGAGATTGTTCAACAACAACAAAGACCATCTTGTCCTTGAAGCCATATTACAACTCTTTGAAAATATCTCAAGTCTTGTGATAATGGACCTGGTCAAATCGTAGTGCCTTGAAGGAAGTGAGTCTGGGGACCTGGTTTCATAGGAACCATGTTTTAAGCTACAAAACGAAGACATTGGATCAAATCGGCATGAGCGAAAAGACCGGACTACACACGACCACTGGAAGATCCTGAAATCATCCTCGTTAGGGCCAGTTATACAAGGATCATCCACTAATTGAAGGTATGCTAGGCATAGGGGCCATAATAGATTTGTAGTAGGCCCGTAGTAGGAGGGCTTTCCCCAAAAGACAAAGGTTGAAGTGTTAGATCTAGAACTAAAAGAAGCTAACCCCATTCTAGGTGTGCAACACCCCACTTCAAGAGGAGACAGGGTTGGCTGCTATGACCAAGTTGAGGGCGAACCTAGTGAGTGCTTGGTGGTGGAAATATAAGCGTATATAATTTTTGTTTTCTTTTGATTGGATATATAAGGAGGGTTATAAGGAGGGTTTATTAGCATAAATATATTAAATTCAATTTTAAAAAAAAAAGGACTGAGTTATTTGTTTTTGTAAAAAAGGGGTTGGAGATAATGATTTTTTTTTTTTTTGCGATTAGTTTGAGGACATAAGGGTTTTGGGTATTAAATCAATAAATAAAACACAATGAAGAAAGAATCATTTCTAAGTTTGTGGCTATAGTATTTTTGGGACAAATTTTTTTCAAAATATTTGGGAAGGCATGATTAACACAATCTCTGTATAGTGTATTCTTACATAATTTCTTGCTTTGATATGGGAGAAGATGGATCATCTTGAAAATACCTTGGAAAACACTTAGAAACTTCTTGATGAACTAGTGAAGATTTATGGTCTTTTACACAAGAATACCTCCTTAGACCAAAATGATAGTCAAAGAAGCAAGCCATTCTCAAAAAGAGTCCATGCCATTCTGCAGCAAAAGTTCCCATGGGAAGAGAAGGAAGGACAAGGAAGAGGGGTTAAGCTCTTCCCACTTGGATCTGAATTGCAACGAAAAAAGTGAGTCATACAACTTCATAATTTGGAGGAATTAGACACATGTCTATCTAAGGTGGGGTAGCTAGAATGGAAGAAACTTAATTGGGCACTCAATCCATCCATGTTTGCATTGATACAACCCAAACTCGAGGAGCATCCTTGTGAAGAATTCAGGCTCACAATTGCTTCTTGTCTCAATAGGATCATAGTTGTAACATCACCACAACTACCTCACAATAATGATATCATGAGGGAGATACTGCAATGAATAGTAGAATCCCTTCAAGGATTGAACAACATCATGCCTCATACCTTTAAGAAGTGACAAAAAATCTTAGAACTCATGACAAAGTTTAGCTTTGGCACATTCATGTTGAATCTTCAATGTGAGGACTTGATATTTTAGGTGTTCTAGAACTTTTACACCATCATTACATCAACTCCTCGAGATAGTATCAAAACAATAAAGAGAAATATTATGCCCTTGCTCCTAGAAGGAGATGCCGACATCTCCAAGATAGTAATATCCAACATATTGGTCATTTGCAGGAAGGAAGTAATTGTATCATTAGCCGCCTATGATCTAATCGAGAAATTGGTCATTCAAAAGATAAGCTTGACAAGAACGATGTTGACTAAGAAGGAGCTTAAAGGGATTAATGGAGGAAGCAAGAACAAAGGTAGTAAAAGATGCAACAAGAATGAACTAAGGAGAGGACTATGCTTTATCTCCAAGGGACCTCGCACACTTGACCATTCATGTCTATGTGATAGGAAGGAGACAACAAGGAAAAAGGAAGAAGATATTTCTTTAGATCATGCAGAGTCTACTATAGATGTGTCTATTAATTTTTAGGATGGTGAGAAGAAACACAATGTTTCTCAGATAGACATCTAGGACAAGCCGATGATAATGAGTGACCATGACAAACTGCATGGGGAAAGGAAGGAGGTAGTTCCTCCTAATGATGTGGTAGACTCTTGTAGAACCGAGTCCACATATATCCAAGAGGATATGAATAACGAGTATTAGAAATAAAGTGTAAGTAAGGGTCCACCAATGAATCCATATTTGAAAACTAGAGAGGATGGACAACATATTTCCCCGAGAGGTGGAGAAGGCCAAGAAGAAGACATTTTAGGAGACTTAAGCAAGGAGCGAGTGGTGGAAAAATGATATGATGATCATGATCATAAGGGGTAGCATGAAAAATGTAGTATGTAGGATAGGCCATTTCTAGAGAGTCGGTCAAAGGTTCGAGATGGAGTTATGATAGTTGAGCATCTAGTGCAAACAAATATGGAGGAATTGAGTGTAGCACCAAAAATTCCAATAGAGGACTTTTGGGTAAAGATCATGCATTTCAAGATAGACTTTATGATGTTGAAGCACATAGTATAAACAGTCCTAGATTCTATCTTACAAGAGAATAGGAAAATTGAGGAGCTCATATGGTTATGTTCCGAATCACCAACCAAGTTATCTAGTGTTGAGGAATGACTCAAGTCCCTCACAAAGAAGCAAGAGGAGTACAATTCAGAGTTCCATAGAAGCCCTCTACAAGAGTACATAGATTAGGCTTGCAACACTACCAGCCCACCTTTATATATTGGGGAGAGCAAGGAAGAGTTCTCGAAATAGATCATGTTGAGTGACTAGGTGGAGTAGCATGAGTGTGGCATCGAGCAACATCACCATGGTAGATTTGTTCCATGTGGAGTTATTCATCCTTTTCACAGCATGGATTGGCGAGAGATTATGAGTTGGTACTTTATTGATGGGATGATTCTTAGGAGGATACTCTTAGCCAAGGGCATATCGTAGAAGGGGCCCTTAGGCATAGGAATTGGATGGTTGAGGTGGTATCATATCCTACGTGTTTGAGAACATAGGTGGAATTGGGATCCACTTCGATCTATTAAGGCCACGATTGGTTGGAGGATTTGTTTTGGATCCACGTATTGAAGGATCCATAATCATTTAACATGGAGGCATGGGATAACAAACCAATTTGTATGGGATCTCAGTATCAATGTACACATGTTCTATTGTGAGGAAAATTGGATTGTTTAAGGACAAGTAGTCTTTGGGCCGGAGGATTTGTAATAGTCCCTTTTTGGTATTGTCAAAGTGGACAGAATCTACCCATGGTATTCACCATGGCATTTTCCCATTGTATTTTCCTTCATTTTTTGAGGGAAAACAATAAAATAAAGTTTCTAGAGAGTCCATCAAGACAATAAAAAGGGCTAGGAGCCATACATTGGGATCATTAGGAGCTTTTCTATCTTATTGTGTTTTGTTCAGAACTTGGTGTGGCGAGTTCTAAGTTGATCCCTTAATGAAAAACCCACAATGACATTAGTGTGGTGGATCCATCCAAGATTCACAAGTGGACTTTAGTGTTTTCGAGTAGTCATTGTTGAGCA